>JAPPVO010007430.1:0-13878 GCA_030407325.1 Camellia japonica | reverse complement strand
TTGAAGATGTTAAGAACATGTAGCATGAAAACCTGAAACACATGAAAAACAACTTTCTCCCCTCAAATAACAAAAGCAAGATCATAAACCATACAAGCATGATATGATGATGTAAATATCAGGAGCATGCAAAACAACTATAGCCAATCTCTCCTTACCAAACAAAGCAAAGTGTTCATGCTAAACAACTCTTGCAATGAAAAACCAAACTCCCTTATCAACCCAAATCAAGATGAACCAAACTCCCCCTCACTAAAAGCAACCACATACACTGAAAACAGTGAACAAGAAGAAACTGACAAAAATAATATGGTGGAGCAAGCAAGGAATTTCAGATTAGTACCTTAAAACACACAAGATTATCCAAGAAGCACAATTACTAGTAAACACAATGTGCACAGTCTGTAGAAGATTCCTCATGAAAGAAAGTGATGCATTATGTGAAAAGCATAGATCCCATGAGAAAAAGTGTGTGTGTGACTCTTGGAGTTCGACAAACACTAGATTCAAATCCTGGTAGTGATATGAGTGATATGAAAGCTGGACCTCTGACAAGAGAATCTAAGCACAACAAAGGAAAGTCAAACCACTAGGAATCAAGGGGTATTTGGTGAGTAAAAGCGGAGGCTCCCCCTCAATCAATGAATCCTTTTTTTTTTTTCACATCTTTTTCTTTTCTTTCTTTTGCACATTTTTTTTTCTTTCTTTTGCATATTTTTTTCTTCTTTTGCACATTCTTTTCTTTCTTTTTGCACATTCATTGGCGGCTGACACGCTCAAGAGTATGGAAACCGAACCAGAGAAGCATGGATATATTAAGGATGGCCTGGTTGGTGACTCTGAGGTAGCCTTTTCCTCATGCTTGGACTACAAAGAATAGAGGGGAAAGCCATGGAGATGCAAAAAGATGGAAGGTGGTTAAGAGACTCAACATCACCCATGATATGCTAGTATAGGTCAATTCCTCTAGAAAAGCAAAAGATACAATGCCAGAAGTCCATAGAGAAAAAATAATCACTAAGGCGGAAGACTCCAATATTTGCTAATCCAAGAGTGTGTACAGAATGAGACATACTAATCAAAAAACACACACTCCAAAATGAGTAATGACCACAGAAAGCACACACATATTAACATGTAATGGATATTCTCATCAATTCCAATATGCACCAAGGACTACTCAAAAATTTCAAGCTTGCAAAACCATACTAAGAAAATCTTTTTGGGATTTTTTTTTTTTCTTAAACAAAGCAAGACAAAAAAAAAACAAACATGCACACTTTTTTTTCCATAAAAAAAACACACAGAGACCCAAAAAAAAAAAAAAAAAACTAAAAAGAGTAAACACATTAACACAAGTCAAGTTTTCTACCCAAATCTTTTTGGTCTTAAAAAAATCAGGTCTAGCGGTCTTGGTAAATGTCATGGTGTTGTGAACACCCTCATGAATCTTGGTATTCCGCCTAGACAGTAAGGTTGTCTCCTAACCCAAAAAGTATTCGAATTTCTACCCTTTTGAGACACTCTCCCATGCAACTTATAACAAAAAGGGCGAATATGGCCATGCATACCACAATGATGACAAATAAAAACAGGGTGTACCTTCTTTTCTTTTACCTTACCAACTCTAGGAAGTTTGAGAAGTCTTTCCTCATGTTGAATCTTTTGTCCTCCTTTTCCTTGAGTTCTTGTATCATGAGATGTGGATGCACTCTGTTGTTGCTCTTTCTTACCTCCAAAGCCAATGCCACTCTTGTCTGAACAGATTTGTTGAGACCCAATGATATCCTCCAAAGTCTTTGATCCTTTGTTCCAAAGACCAATGGTAGACCATGGCACACTTGAGCTCTTCCTCTTTCTTGATCATTAGTTCTTCCAAGGCAACTTGTGACATCTCGAGAGATTCAATCTTTTCTTCATACATGGCATGAGTTTCCTGTAGCTCATTCCTCTCTGTCTCACAAGTCAACAGTTTTGCACAAAGAACTTGTTGATCATCAGCTATCTTGATGGCATTGATCCTAGCCTCGGAAATCTCCTCCTTAAGTTTGACATTCTCACATTCACATGCTTTGAGTTTCTTTGTGAGTTTGTCATTCAATTTGAATAAATTAAGAGACTCCTTATACAGCTTTTCATAGGCTTGCTCAAGCTCTTCATGATCACTCTCCGAGGATTCATCATCAGTAGTATTCTCAACTGACCTTTTCGGAGACTCTGCTTGTCCTTCAGTTTCGGAAGCCACCATGAAAGCAAGGAATTGCTTATGTCCCTCTTCACCTTGATCTTCATCGTCACTTTCATCTCCATTAGATTCGATTCATCATCCCAAGTGATGGCGAGGGCTTTCTTCTTCCTCAAACGAGTGGGGCATTCTAAAGCAAAGTGGCCAAATCCTTGGCATTCATAGCATTGGACGCTTTCAGAGTTCCCTTGTATCTTTCCTTTCTCCTTCTTGGCTATAGAATTAATTTTGACTTTATCTTTGCCTTTGGATTTATGAGTATGAGTAGATTCCAAAGATTAGATTTTTATTCAAAAAAGATTTTTTAAATTGTTTAACAAAAGCAGCCATAATCTTGGAATCTATCTCAAATCCTCATCAGAATCTTCAACCACTTTATGAGCACTACTAAAAGCAAGATCTTTTTGTTTCTTTTTGAAATTTCGATGTGCCTCATAAGTTTGAAGATTTCCAACCAACTGATCTAGCTTGAGGTTGTCAACATCTTGAGCCTCCTCAATAGCCGTAACTTTTGGTTGGAACCGATCGGGCAAGGACCTCAAAATTTTTCCTACAATCTTGGATTCGTATTTTTTCACCTAAATTGAAGCTGGAATTAACAATGTCACTCAACTTCGCATAAAATTCATCAAAGGTCTCACTATCTTTCATAGAAAGGTTTTCGAAACTAGATGTGAGCCTTTGAAGTTTTGATCGTTTAACAGAATGATGCCCTCATGAATAGTTTGTAAGATATCCCAAGCCTCTTTTGCGACTTCACAATTACAAATACGACTAAACTCTTCAGGTGTGACAGCGCAAAAGAGAGAATTGATAGCTTTACTATTCCAGCTACTATTTTGGTAATCAGTTGTGTCCCACTTATCAATTGGTTTGGGGAAAGTTACTCCATCAACAGTAATTGTTGGTTCAGTCCATCCATTCATGACGGATTGCCAAACTTTTTCATCAATAGATTTTAAAAAAGATCTCATCCGAGCTTTCCAAAAAGAATAATTGGATCCGTCAAGTAGGGGTGGTCGAACCATAGAATTTCCCTCACGAATTGAATCCATTATCACAAATCAAACAAGATCTCGTTCTAAAAGAATTTTTTTTAAAAAAAATAGAGCGATCTAAAAGATTTTTTTAAAAAAAAAAAAAAAGAACGACCCGCTCTGATACCAATTGAAAAATCTAGAAACCACTAGATGTTGATTTGTGATTATGTACCAATTTTAAGCAAAAAATAACAATCCCAATCAAACAATCAAGAGAAAGAGACACAAAGATTTTACGTGGAAAAACCACAATTGGACGCCTTCCAATTGTGATCAAAAAACCACGGGCAACAGCCACAAGAACAATTCACTAAGAAGATATAAAGGAATTACACAGGTATCACTCTCAATTATCTAGCCATAACGCCTAATTGAACCAACCTCTATGTGCCTCTTCCAACCCCATCTTCAGCACGGAATTGTCTTTCTGATGAGCCACTCCGGATTCCCTCCAAAGCTTCAGGCTCGAATTCTTCAGAATTCACAACTGAAGAACAACTCTCTCTTTTGTAGAACAAACAAACAAACCTTTGATGTATACTCTTTAAACCATGAGTTTGAATACTCAATAAGACATCAAAGAAAACTAACAAAATATCCCCAGATATAAACTTTAAGATCTAAAAAGAAGATCTGGAGGAATTAATCAGTAGTATAGTTTTGGGAGAAAACCAACTACTTATAGAAAAACCAAAGCAATCCTAGTTGGAGAAGAAAACCAACTTCTTGTTGAAACCCAAAATAATCCTTGTTTCAGAAGAAAACCAACTCCATAATGAATCTGGAAATCTGGGATCGTGCGGTCCGCTCGAGCGTGGGTCTTCCCGCTCGAGCGGAGACTTCAAAATTTGTGATTTCATATAGGCTCCCCGCTCGAGCGTCCATTTCCCCGATCGAGCGGGGAATCACACCATCCAGTATTTTTCATCCAACGCAGAGATGCTGTGAACTCGCAAACCCCGCTCGAGCGCCCATTTCCCCGCTCGAGCGGGAAGGCCAAAAACTGAAAAAATTGGAAAAATATAACATGAACGGACAGGCAACTTTGAATGCATTTTTGCATTTTGCTTCGGGCCGCGAGCTGACCGGGCAGCTCGACCCCCGTAATAATCAGCGAAGTGGCAATCTTGAAAGCATTAACATGACAAACTTCTCTGCAAGGCTCGATTCTGGTTGGATTCGCATCTAATAAACTCAAAGCCTACTGAAATAAAAATGCGAATAAAATTACAACTCAAAGGAGTTTTGTCAAACGGGGTTGCCAAAAATAAAAACCTAACACTAAGAAATACAGCACAACTCAACAAAGACTTGTCCCTACTACTTAGGGTCTGCTATATGAATCAAGTCCACATTCAGCTTGAACACGGGACCATAATCTTAGTTAAACCACAAACTAACATATCTTTTGTTAGTATCTTAATCCAAGTTAATTTTGATCTTCTTCATCCCTTAGTATTATCCTCAGCAAGGTCCTAATTGGGCGACAAACAGTCTTTTTTGAACATGGACAAAACCATCTTAATTGAGGTTTTCACATTTTATTCAATAGTAGAGGACGAATTATGTTATTCCTAATTTTATCTTTCTTAGTTTTTTGTACCTTTATGCATTATTGGTCTAATAGTCGGTTTGTAAAATTTTACTTTTGACCTCATGGGCGTGCATCAATCACACAATATTCCAAAAGCACTCCTATACTTGGTAACATCATCACCAACCTCTCTCTCCATATGCATAATCAAGGCTAGGTATCGAAATTGTTCACTTTTTGGTATTTATTGGCCTTCAGTTATGAGAGGGAGATTTGTGCCGAACAGGGTGGTCGAGCTGCGCCAACATAGAATGTGGTGTTAAGCCATGTGAGGAGAGTCTGAGACGCATCGCTAGGCCGGACTAGGTCCGCACCGAATACAGTGCTGGTGTAGCACTGAGGTTATCCGAGATGCATTTGGACGAGCTGGACCCGCATGGAATATGGGGTTGGGCCAAGCTAGACCCACACAGAATATTCTGTCGGCCAAACCTAGCCGAGCTGGCTCGGCCGGCGGGCAGACCTGCCCCAGCATTAAGGTCCAAGGTAGCGTAGTCATGTAACGACCGAACTGTAGACTGTTTGGGCTACTATCATTGAGGCAAACGGTATGTGGGATCACGGTGGTAACCGAGATGTCGCACAACATGCCTACCTTTAGACGGTTCCAAACGATTAGGGCTTTGGCTGAGCATACTACCTCTGATAGACCGGTCCGATTTAGCCCGACATAAAGGAGGTTGCCGTAATGCTAGTTCGCAAGTAATAGCCCGATCGAGTATTCCACATGGACCAATAAAGAGAAGGGGAAAATTCACTCCTGGCATGCGTCAATACCGTTTAGCGGTGTGGCAAACACTGTTTGGAGGTTTTGGTCTCTACACATGTAAGAAGTGTAGAAGGGAGCACAGCTGCCTGTCCAGAGAAGGACAGCAGAGGTAGTGCGCCCACAATCTCTGAGGCTGCATGACCAGCCTTGAAAAAAGAGGAGCATGCTGACGTTGGAGGTAAGCAATTTTGTACAACTCTCTCTCTCTCTACAGTGCTCTGCCTTCTCTCTTCTCCAGAAAGCTAATTTGACCGTCAAAGGGGTTTTCCGGCAAACGCACCCGCCGGATAGCTCACCTTTGTTTTGTTCACAATGTGACAGAGTTCTAATAGCGTGAGACGAGCTTGGTAGCAAGGAGGTACGGAGCGAGGCGAATATTTCTCTCCCGTACAAGTTATAAACACCCCCACTCATTTTTATTTTCTATTTAACTGAAATTAATGTAACGTATTCAGTTTTAATCATACTTAAGACCTTTTTCACTTAGAGCTTCTACTTGAACTTTTAATTGAACATTTGCCCCTACATTTTTTTTATTCGCTAAAACAACATTAGAATAATTATACAAAAAGATAAGGGCTGAATGTCGACCTTTGGTGACCCTAATGCAGACCTTCAGCAATAGGGAAATCACTAGTTTCTCCTACGGTTGTTCTCGCGTTGCCATAGGTCCATCATACAAGTCCTTCATCATTTCAATATATCTATTTTGTGACTCCTTTCTTTTCCAAAGCCGACCGTATTATATCTCTAAAGACTTGTCATATGCTTTCTCCAAGCTTATAGAACCAATCAAAGTCTTTCAATTTTTTCTTATACTTTTCCATTAATCTCTCTAATGAATAAATCACTTATATGGTTGACCTCCCAAGTATGAATAAAATTGATTTTATGATGCTATTGTGTCAAGTCTCACTAAACGCTTGATCACTCGATCTTAAAGTTTCGTAAAATGATCCATAACCTCAAATAGCCCTATAATTTGTGCAACTTGAAGTATCTCCTCCATTTCTATACATGGGTATTAAATACTTTGTCACTACTATTAGCATATTATTAGCTAACATAATGTTAATTAATAGTTTTGACAAACAAGAGACACCTACATCTCTTGGCACTTCCACGCCAATATAGATATGCCATCTAGCCCTAGAACCTTTTTTATTTTCACATTCCTCATTGTAGTATTCACCACAAATACCCCAATTCTATCCAAAATATACTACTCTTTAACTAGTGTCTTCTAACATTTAGTTCCTTGCAAGATTTTCAATCATAGTATTATTAACCCAAAACTATTTTGGCTACCCGACATTAATCCTTATATTCCTAGATCATTCTAGGATTGATGATGATCTATACATGTGTTACGCAATGCCATTCTAACATGATTTTTCCCGAAAATTGTCGTTAATTAACTAATTTTGTTCTATACACAATATTTTCCAAAATCACAAACAATGCACTATCCACCATTGTCGGACTTTAGACACTTTAAACTTGTCTCATTCTCAACCAAGGCTTTCAACTTTAAGTCATCAAACAGATCAAATTCGTTCTTTATGAAATAAATCCATAGTTTACGAGTAAAATCATCAACATAAAAATAAAAACCACCAGGAGATGGTCCTCATACACCAGTGTGTAACATCTCCAACCGTTTAGACTTGTGCAATCTCCTAACTTTGGTGGAATCAACCTTTTTTTGTTTTCCCACGGCACAATATTTGCAAAAATTCATGTCCAAATACTTTAAACCTGACAATTTTTCTTTGACACCAAAACCTTAATCACTTTCTTGCTTATACGTCCAAGTCTATGATTTCACATTCTTGATTCAACTTTCAATGATGTTATTGAAATCACACTATAAGTACTTGACATCACATAACCTTTGTCATGAGCTGCAACCATAACTCCTTTGGTCATCTATCAGTGGGTTGGCCGACTAAAATCAAATTATACTTCAAAACAAGGCACGTGACTGAAACCCATGATTCTCAAGATTATCCACTCGGTTGCTTTATTAGGTCTCATCAATGCTAAGATACTCTTTACTGAAATTGCCTTGTGTCTAATTATGTTGCAGCTCCTTGTGTGAAATGACGTACCCAAGTCAATCACCTACAATTCAATTTGAGTTTCTAAAGCCAACACTAAAGCATTAAAATGGTCTTCATCTGAAACATTGACACAATCCTTATCACCTTTGTTGTCATTGTCATGTTTCTTCAGTCAGTGGCGAAGCTATTAAGGGACCGGGGGGGCACGTGCCCCTCTCATTTTTTGCATTTTTTTTTTTTTTGCATATAAGGCAAATAATTAATAAATAAAAAAGTTCATATAAAAATAACATTTAGAATGAATTTTTAATGAAATTTTTCAAATTATGAAAATAATGATGGTTGTTTTGATTAAAAATGAAGAAACTACAAGAAGTCACATTATTATGTATGAAAATTTTATAAAAAAAAAATTCAGTGCAACAGTGATTTCAAATCATCAGTTACATGTAAACATAGTTAACCCCACTACAAAAATGAGAAATTATTAAATTGTTAATTATATTTGACAAGTAAGATTGACCTTCCATGCGTTATTTTACTATTGGTTAGTGATACTATATATCGATGATGATGTGGTATCTGTTGGAATATGGAATGTTGGAATATGGAATATAGTATATTTAATTTAGGAATTTAATTTTAGGGTTTGATTGTGTAATAATTTAATTCCTTTTTCCATGTATCTTATATTGATTATATATAGATATGGTCTCACCCAAATTAGGGTAAGCCAATATTTTATAACTCTCTTCTTGGTATCAGAGCCAAACCCTAGCCACCCACCACCCTTGTCTTCTATTGCCAACAACCCTAAACCACCTACCCAGCCACCCGACAGCCCTTCTTCTTCCCTCCACCCAACCGAAAGTTTTCCTCTTCCTTCTCTGCCCCTCGGCAGTCCCTTTTCCTCACTGCCGCAACTTCCTTAGGTGCCGACTAGGCCCTCCCTACCTTGGGTCTAGTGCGGTTTCCCCTCCTAGGTGTTGTTCTTCTCTCTTTACCCTTCTAGGGTTCATGTGCTGATGTGATAAGCACTTTCTAGTTTGATTTTCTGTTGTGTTGGGCTACCAATGTGTTCGGTAGCATCTCTTTTGTGTGACACTGCTACTTTGGCTTCATGGTATTTCAGCATGTCTGACTTTGTTACAAAAACTCAAAGCATTATGCCTCGTTCAGATGTTTCCTTGGCCTTCCATGTTCCGGTTCATCGGATTACTAGTGTGTTGCTCACTGGTAGCAACTTTGCGGCTTAGAGTCGGTCTATACGTCTTTATCTTAGGGGAAGAGGCAAATCTGGATGGCTTTTGGAAACCGAGATACAACCTCCCGCTGATGATCCTAAGCGGGTTCAATGAGATATTGACAATTGCACCTTACTTAGTTGGATGTTCAACTCTATGGAAGAATGCATCTATAACATGTTTATGTACTGTGATACAGTTCCTCAGTTGTGGAGTGCTCTTACCTAGATGTACGCATATGCCCACAATGATGCTAGGATTTTCGAGCTCCGTCAGGATATTTCTCATGCCTCTCAGGAAGCTTTGGGTTTTACCATTGCTGAATTTTTTGGGTATCTTCAGTCTCGCTGGGAGGAGTTAGCACAGTATGAGCCATTGAGTAATTTTCCAGCTGTTGCAGCTTCTATTGTGTCTGCTCGTCTTGCTCACCAGCATACTTATCAATTTCTGATGGGTTTAAAACCTAAATTCGAGTCTCTTCATATTCAAATTTTGAACACATCACCTATGCCATCCTTATATAAGGCTTTTGCTACTATTGACAGTGAGGAGCGTCGTCGTCGATTGATTCAACCGGTGGCTCCGCTTCTTACCTCTGTTCCTGCATCATCTTCCGTTTCCGATCAGATGGCTCTTGCTGCCAAGTTTAGTTCTCGTGCTTCTAGTAGCAAGGTTATTTGTCACCATTGTGGTGCAACTGGTCATGTCCAAGCACGGTGCTTCAAGCTTCATCCTGTGTTGAAGCAACGCTTTGCAAGGACACGTCCTTCAGGCTCTTCCCATACTGCTGTTATTGCAGACACCTCTAGTACTCCTTAGCCGACTCATCCTATTGATCTTCATCAGCTTCAATCTCAGATTGGTCGCCTTCAAGAGCAACTTGGTTTTTTCACTACCCTGTCTCCAAGTGTTCCTTCCACTGCTACACTCGCTACAGGTACTCCGACAGCCTTTCATGTTCACACTACACCTACTTGGGTATTGGATTCTGGGGCCAATGATCATATGACCGGTGAGCTTTCTTGTTTATCCTCTTCTGTCTCTACTACTGCTCAGACTGTATGTCTTGCTGATAGGTCTATTTCACATGTCCAACATAAGGGTGATGTGTCTTTGTCGTCTGATATTACACTTACTTCTATCTTACATGTGCCCCATTTTGCTTATAATCTTCTCTCTATGAGTCACCTTGCTAAAAACCTTCATTATGCTGTTATTTTCTTACCTACTCATTGTTTATTACAGGACCTGACTTTGAAGAAGATTTTTGGCAGGGGGTTTGAGCGCGACGGGCCATACTACTTCGGGGACCCACCACCTTCTCATCCTACCACTTCTGGCCTGCAAGTAGTTGTGTTACCTGAGTCGTCTTCCTATGTGTTTTCTTTTCAAACTTTAGCCTTGTGGCATGCTCGTTTAGGATATGTAAACTTTAATTATTTATGTTTACTTTTTCCGTCACTTAATAAAGCTTGCAAGGATCATCAGTTTCATTGTGTTATTTGTGAACTGTCTAAATATACTCGTACTTCTTGTATTCCTCGCATGTATTATACCTCCTGTATGTTTGACCTTATTCACTCTGATATCTAGGGTCCTCCTCTTTTGGCTTTTTCTGGGCATCGCTATTAAGTAACTTTCATAGATGACCATTCTAGGTGTACTTGGGTTTATTTGCTTAAAAAAAAGTTTGATGTGCTTCCACTTTTTATTCAATTTCTCCAAATGGTCAAAACCCAATTCCACACCATTGTACGCAATGTTCGTTCTGATAAAGGAGGGGAGTACATCTCTGATGCATTTCGCTCCCAACTTAATCAGCAGGGAATTTTGCAGCAACTCACTTGTACTTACACCCCTGAACAAAATGGGATTGCTAAACGTAAAAACCGTCATATTATGTATGTTGTCCGGTGTCTTCTTTGTGAGATGAATGTCCCTAAGTCCTACTAGCATATGGCTGTGCTTACTGCTGTTTACCTCATTAATCGTACACCTAGTCGGATTTTTCACGGGTTAGCCCCTTTTCAATTACTTTGACTAGATACTGTGTTATTTCCTCTCGTGCCTCGTGTGTTTGGTTGTACTTGTTTTGTTCAGGATCGTAGTCCAACTCTAACCAAGTTAGATAACAAGTCTCTTAAATGCATCTTCTTGGGCTATTTCGCTCTCTCTAAAGGCTATAGGTGCCATGATCCGTTGTCATGTCATTTTTATCATTCTATAGATGTCACATTTTGCGAAGCTATGCCATTTTTTGGTTCTAATCCTGTGTTTCAGGATTCCGCCTCGCGTGCACCGCCTCCTGCTGTGTCACCGAGTGCTCGCCCTATTCCTATCATTGATTCCTTTGCTTCTTCCTCATCACCTATATCTACACCTGCTAGTCCTCCGCCATTACAGACATACTCTCGTCGCCCTCGTGCTCCGCCCCCTCCAGCATCTTCTTCGTCCTCAAGCCCAGGTACACCCTCTACTATTCCCTCCCCAGTTCCTTCTCGGTATCCAACCCGTGAACATTGTCCCCCTAATCGGTTTGGTTGGTTTAGTAGTACTAATCACCCTATTTCCCAATTTTTTTGTTATGATGCCCTTTCAGCTTCACATCAATCTTTTCTTGGCCAACTTGAGTCGGTCCCTATCCCGTTGTCTGTGTCTGAGGCTTTTCAGAATCCCCAATGGGTTGCCGCTCTGCAAACTGAAATGGCTACTTTGGAGCATAATCACACTTGGGATCTTGTCTTTTTACCTTCTGGTGAGACGACTGTTGGGTGCAAGTGGGTTTTTACTGTCAAATACTTGGCTGATGGTACAGTGGACCGCTTTAAGGCTCGTCTTGTTGCTAAGGGCTTTACACAGATTCCTGGCAAGGACTTTGGGGCTATGTTTGCACCGGTTGCCAAATTGACCACTGTTTATTTTTTTATTTCCTTGACTACCTCTTCTTCTTGGCACCTTCATCAACTTGATGTCAAGAATGCTTTTCTCCATGGGGACTTACTTGAGATGATCTACATGGATCCTCCACCCAGGGTTTCGGGCTGAGGGGGAGTATGCTGGCAAGGTCTGTCGTCTACGTAAGCCTCTCTATGGCTTGAAGCAATCTCTTCGTGCATGGTTCCATCGTTTCAGCTCTATTATCCTATCTGTGGATTTTACTCAGTGTCACTTCGACTATACATGCTTCATTCGTCGTCAACCCACTGGTCGATATATTATTTTGTTGGTCTATGTGGATGATATCATCCTTACAAGAGATGACACCATTGGTATTGCTAAGGTAAAACAGGAGCTTAGTCGAGTTTTTGACATCAAGGACTTGGGTCCTCTCAAATATTTCTTGGGGATTGAAGTAGCTCGTTCTCGCAGTAGGATATCGTTGTCCCAACGGAAGTATACTTTGGATCTTCTTCGGGACACCGGTATGATAGGGTGCAAGCTTGCCTCTACTCCTATGGATCTGAATTTGAAACTTTCGGCTGAGTCTGGTGAGTTGCTTTCTGATCCAACTCGCTACCAGAGATTGGTAGAACGTTTGATCTATTTGACTAATACACGATTAGATTTGACATTTGCTATAAGTATGGTTAGTCAGTTTATGCATTCACCTCGTACTGCTCACCTTAATGCTGTTCACCACATCTTGAGATATCTCAAGTCATGTCCAGGTTTGGGTTTATTCTTCAATAGTGGAATTCAGACAGGATTGTCTTGTTTTACTGATGTAGACTATGCCGGTTCATTGACAGATAGACGTTCCACTTCTGGGGTATGCACCTTTCTTGGTACCCATCCTCTATCATGGAAAAGCAAAAAACAAGCAGTTGTTTCTCGATCATCTGCTGAAGCTGAATACCGCGCCATGGCTCATGGGACATGTGAGTTACTATGGCTTCAGTCCATTCTTACTCAGTTAGGCTTTGAGGAGAATAATTTCTCCAAGGTATTTTGTGACAATAAGTCTACCATCTTACTTGCCTCTAGCGTACTAAGCATATTAAATTTGATATTCATTTTATCCGGAAAAAGGTTCGAGCTGACATTGTATGTCCTTCATTTGTTCCATCTTCTGATCAGACTGTCGATATCTTCACCAAATCTGTAGGACCATCCCTACTTCTATCTTCCATTGGCAAGCTGGGATTGGTTGACATCTTTGATCCAGCTTGAGAGGGAGTGTTGGAATATGAAATGTTGGAATATAGAATATTGTATATTTAATTTAGGAATTTAATTTTAGGATTTGATTGTGTAATTATTTAATTCATTTTTCTATGTATCTTATATTGATTATATATAGACATGGTCTCACCCAAATTAGGGTAAGCCAATAATTTATAACTCTCTTCTGTATCATTATTATTTATATATTATTATATAATATATCATAAGACATACAATACTCTTTTGTTTTGCCTATAATACATTAAGAGCATAGGGTAAACTACTAAGAGGTCCTACTTTTGAGACTTATTACCCATTAAGTCCTGTTGATAAATTTATTAAGTGATAAAGATAAATTTATCAGTTTTTTATTTTTATGAATAAATTTATAGTGATAAATTTATCAGTCTCTTTGTTTTTATGAATAAATTTATAGTGATAAATTTATCAATCTCTTATTTTTATAGTGTTAAATTTATTAATTAGGACCTGTAGGTAAATAAGTCTAGTTAATAGGACCTACACGTAAGTACCCCTTAAGTATAAGTAATACCATATATTTCCAATTATGATTTTTCACAAGGTCAATTGTAAAAACAAAAATTTTTAAACTTTTATATTAAATATTTAAGATTTTGTGCTTAATATTAATTTAAAAATTATTATCTGTTGTATTGATTATGAGAAAAAAAAATTCAAAATTTTAATTGACAATTGCCCCTTCTGAACTATTTTTTTGGCTCCGCCACTGTCTTAAGT
>JAPPVO010007428.1:0-26137 GCA_030407325.1 Camellia japonica | reverse complement strand
GATCGGAGGAATAGAACTACCTCTACCCCTAGATGCACCAGCCCTGCTAGAGGAAGGGATGTCCGTAGCACGGGCACGACTCGAAGATGGTGCATCAGTAGGCCGTAGTGTCGGAGCACGCACTCCTGTCAAGGGGGGCATCAGATATATACGACGATAGGTGGCGTAGTCCCCCTCCATGAGATGTAACAAAGCATCGGTGCCCTGCATGGCACTAGTGACCTCCTGGGTAGAGAGTCTATCCGCAGTCTGCATAGTGGCTGGAGGTACAGCAGGAGGGTCCTGAGAATCGTACCCCCACACCTGGCGCAGAAAGCGTTCCCCCAAGAACCATGCCCTACCGATCGGTCTCTCGAGCAGGAACCTATACTGGGAATTAGTCGATCCTCCGGGATACTGATATCGGAGACCATCACCTAAGACCGCCCAGGGCTGCCAAGTAATCTGCGGATAACCAGTGCATAAATCAATCAGAGCTCAGGAATATACAGGGCAAATCAGATGAAAATGAAAGGAACTGAGAGTTTTGAAATACCTCTGTCGTCCGTACAGTATCAAAGTACTGTCGCAGGTAGAAGAGAGTCTCTCGAGGTCTCGGTCGGTGCGGGCCCTCGAATACCAGCGAAAACGGAGCCATAAGAAACCCTGCCACCTCCATCTCTGGGGCTAACGTGGGAAAGTATACATACACCCATAGCTGAGAAGAACAGTGCGGAATGTGAATACAAAGTGCTGAGGGCAAAATACAGAATGTAAAGTGCGCCGTGTGTGCAATGAACAAGTAATGAGGAGCAGAAATGTAAATCAAGAGGACAGAACATACCTCCCAGGCTCTCCAGTAGCCGCCGAGCAAGTCTCCCGCCCGCGAGAGGGCACTCATGTAACAGTAGAGGGTAGCCAGGCCAGCGCCACCCCAGTCATACCGATGGACCTGTGATAGGTCCACTAGGGCACTCAGAAGGTACAATCCAACGGTGTTCCCTGTCGGCAAACAGAGTGGTGCCAAAGAGGAACATGAGGAAACCTCGGTGTACTGCTCAATCTCCTCAGGAGACTCAGGCTCCATCTCTGGCCTCCGGAAACGGGAAGAGAACCAGGTGTACCGGACTCTCCCGGAAGCTCTGTCTACAGGTGGGCGAGCCCCCAACAGATGCACCCATGCTGCCTCCCACTCACCCATATCCTCGTCGTAAGGAATGGGCCAACCGCCTGTGTCTAGGCCGGTCAGTACAGCAAAATCCAGCGGGTCATGGTCATATCCCCGGTGGCAGAAAAATGGAAAGAATTGGTGGTGTCCCACCATCTCTCCACCAGAGCAGCTAATAGTGTCCTGCTGGCAGGGCAGTGTGATAATCCCATGCAGAATGGTCCAAACCCTGCTGCGTCAACTAAATCCCGGACAGCCTCCGGGAGCTCAGCGTACCACTCCCTCGCGGCAGTGGAGCCGTATCCTCGTACTGTACGAGAACCAACCTGCGTTCAGAATGAATGTATATGTCAGAATCAGAATTGGTAAGCTGTGTGCAAATCAAATGAAGAAGCTGTGTGCAAATCAAATGAAGAAGCGTGTTCAAATCATTAATCAGTGGGCTGCGTGTTCACTTTATTTCTATCTGGGCTGCGTGTTCAGTAAATCAGTGTTTTGGGCTGCGTGTTCAAATCATTTATTAGTGGGCTGCGTGTTCACTTTATTTCTATCTGGGCTGCGTGTTCAGTAAATCAGTGTTTTGGGCTGCGTGTTCAAATCATTTATCAGTGGGCTGCGTGTTCACTTTATTTCTACCTGGGCTGCGTGTTCAGTAAATCAGTGTTTTGGGCTGCGTGTTCAAATTATTTATCAGTGGGCTGCGTGTTCACTTTATTTCTATCTGGGCTGCGTGTTCACTTTATTTCTATCTGGGCTGCGTGTTCAGTAAATCAGTGTTTTGGGCTGCGTGTTCAAATCATTTATCAGTGGGCTGCGTGTTCACTTTATTTCTACCTGGGCTGCGTGTTCAGTAAATCAGTGTTTTGGGCTGCGTGTTCAAATCATTTATCAGTGGGCTGCGTGTTCACTTTATTTCTATCTGGGTTGCGTGTTCAATAAATCAGTGTTTTGGGCTGCGTGTTCAAATCATTTATCAGTGGGCTGCGTGTTCACTTTATTTCTACCTGGGCTGCGTGTTCAGTAAATCAGTGTTTTGGGCTGCGTGTTCAAATCACTAATCAGTGGGCTGCGTGTTCACTTTATTTATATCTGGGCTGCGTGTTCAGTAAATCAGTGTTTTGGGCTGCGTGTTCAAATCACTAATCAGTGGGCTGCATGTTCACTTTATTTCTACTAGGCTGCGTGTTCAGTAAATCAGTGTTTTGGCTGCGTGTTCAAATCACTAATCTGTGGGCTGCGTGTTCACTTTATTTATATCTGGGCTGCGTGTTCAGTAATCAGTGTTTCGGGCTGCGTGTTCAAATCACTAATCAGTGGGCTGCGTGTTCACTTTATTTATATCTGGGCTGCGTGTTCAGTAAATTTGGTATTTGGGCTGCGTGTCAAAATTTCAGAATAATTAGTGGGCTGTGTGTCACCATCAACTTGGATGTTGTTCACAAAATCAGAGTTTGGGGCTGTGTGTTCTACTTGTAATCGGTTGTGTGCCGTGTGTCGACAAATCAGTGTTTGAGCCGTGTGTTCAATTCTTAACTAATGTGTGCCGTGTGTTCACAATCAATCAGTCAGTGAGCCGTGTGTTCAGCAATTCAAGTGTTTAAGTCACATGCTCGGAGTGCAAACAAAGTACTATGTCATAAGCTACAACTGTGTGTTTAAGCATGGCAAAGCTACAAAGTGCACGGAAAATGCAGGAAATAAAGTAAAATACCTCTCGTGCCTCGGAAGAGAGGTGCTGCTCTGGCTCTCGTAGAAGCAAGTCTCCGGGTGCCCGGTCGTTGAAGTCAGTGAAATGACGGAAAACGGCTCGCGGAAGTATGTGCACCGCCGGAGCATATCTCTCGAGGATAAAAGGACGGACTCTCGGGGAGTGCGTCAAAATCATCTCCGGCACCTGGAGGACCTCCGCCGTGAGGAAAATCACCTGCCATTTCAAGAAATCTGTAAAAAGGAGCAAAAATGAGCAAAATGAGCCAAAATTGGAAAAAGTCAACAAAAGTCAACTCCCGGGAAATGAAAAAGTCAACAAAAGTCAACTCCCGAGAATATTCCAAATATTGAGACAAACTTACCTCAAGTGGTGAAAATGAGAAGAAAGCTCCGAAATCAAAATTTAGTCGCCTCAAAGTGCTTAAATCTGAAGGATTTCGCGAAAACAACTTGCAGAAAAGGCTGAAAAGCGCGTATAAAGTGCAGATCTGAAAGAAAAATGGTTTGGGAGACAAGAGAAGAGTTTTCCACGGCTGTGGGAGTGATTTCACAATGAATGGGTGAGGATATATATAGAAATGAGAAAAAGACGAAATTGCCCTACTTTTGGGCAGATGGCCGGCGCGGCACCTTTCCTGGCTGGCCGGCCATTTGCTTTTTGCAGCATGGCCAGTGGCCTCCCCTAGGACACCACTTGGCCGGCCATCTCCCCACAGCCCCTCTAGCTCCCTGCAAATTTTGAGGAAGATTGGAGTCCCGGGACCTGAAAAAGTTCAAGAAAGTGCACTTCCGGTCGCGAAATCGGTCCGCCGGAACTTCGGCTGCGGTTTCTGACTTGTCTCATCATCACTCATCAAAATCAAGGTGTATCCTTTTTGAACATGTTGTAACCTCTCTGGGAGGTGAATCAGAGGTCGCGATCAAGTTGCCTTCACCGAAATGCGCGTTTTCTTACTCGTTATTTTCGCAACCGACGGGCACCCTGATTCGTGCTCATTTCGCATTGTTTTGCATATAACTTGCATTCTCATGAACGTTTTGCATTGTCATGCATGATTTCTTGGTGTACCATATCTCTGTGCTTGTGTATGCGTTGTCACGCACGTTCCTTTCTCGCATCGCGATGCATTCACTCGCCGGCACTGCGTGTGTCAAACTTTCGGAACCACAGGAATCACATTGAACATATGTTGTTAGTTAGCATATTGTTCTTGTTGAATTTCTCTCTTTTGCAGGCACGATATTGTATGTACGGTTCATTTGAGGCTGGTGCGACCAGACGAATCGCGCAGGTATCGTATCTTTTCCGTGTGAGACGCGACGAGAACCGAATGATTCTCCGCATTCCTAACTGCATGAAATGTAGTTGTTGCTTTGCATTCTTGCTTAAAACTGTTGCATCTATTTGCGAATACTTGCCTCATTACAACTTGCTGCATTTGCATGATCATTTGGCTCTGTGCATGTCGTTTTGCATTTTGCCCCCTTCGCCTGTGGGCACGCCTGCGGGCGCGTTTCTCTGTTCATCTTGTATGATTGTCTAAGTCTTCGGCCTTGTCAAAAATGGGTCGTCTCTGGGCTTTGACATTCACTCCCGTCAGTTGTGACTTCCGAGTTCTGTCAAAGAGGGGCAACTGTAGACACCTCATTTTTGACCGACCTTAAGACTCAGACGTCGCCGATTGAGCGCTCGGTGATGTTGCATACTGTGCTCGTTCAGAAGTCTCAGAGTCGCGGCCGTGCGCCCTGCCTCCGGACTTCCGAACTCTCTTCTGTGCCTTGCCTCGGTTTGCGAACCAGACTCGGTTTTCTTGTTTTCTTTCCTGAGGGGAGGGAGAGGTCCCGTAGACCGTCTCTCAGTGGCCGTGGGCTACATTACGTGGCCGTAGGCCATTTTGCCCATTTCGGAGCCCGGTTCCCGGTTTTCGGAGCCGTCAGGCCGTGTGCCTCGGTTCGGGACCACCCAACCATCTCCGGTTTCTCCGGTTCTTGGAAGGTACCTCTGTTTCATCATAACGAGGGACTCTGGGGTCTTAGATACCCACTTCGTGGCCAAGCACCACTTTCGGTGCTTAACGGCCGGTTTTCGGGCCCCGAACCTCGCGGTTTGGCCCCCGAGCATTCATTTTGCATCGGTTTTTGTTCATTCTTGGCAGGTACCTCTGTTTCATCATAACGAGGGACTCTGGGGTCTTAGATACCCACTTCGTGGCCAAGCACCACTTTCGGTGCTTAACGGCTGGTTTTCAGGCCCCGAACCTCGCGGTTTGGCCCCCGAGCATTCATTTTGCATCGGTTTTTGTTCATTTTTGGCAGGTACCTCTGTTTTATCATCAGGAAGATCACTGGAGGGTGGAAGGCTAGCAATTTTCCAAGCAACCTGTTATGCTCTTCCGGCACCCCCCGGCGCCCGTTTTTCTCACTTCCGGGCTAATGTTGAACACCCTAGGGCCATTTTCTTCAAGCCAAAACCACATATTTGTGATGTACACACATGGGAGGACCCTAAAAACACCTGGCCGGCCAGTAATTCTTCCTTTCATTTTTGACCCTCTTTGAAAAGTGGCTTGTTGCTTCTCTTGTTTCAGAGTTGTCAGAATTGAACCATAGGGTCTTGTTCAGCACACATGGGAGGCCACCAATGTGTGGTGGCCGGCCATTAATTCAAGAGTTCATTTTTACCCCTTGGCCGGCCGGCCATGGGGGTGGCCGGCCGGCCACCTGCAGAAAAAGAGCCTGGCCGGCCATGCTCCTTGGGATGTGTTCCTTACAGCTGCACAGCTGTTTCCCCCAGAAAAGATCTGTATCCGGGGGATATTTTGGGAGGGGAATGTTTGGGTGCATTTCCCTCCACCTTTACACCCCTCTTTTGTCCATATAACAGCATCTCCAACATTGAAGAAGGGGTTAGAAAAATTGCCTTCAAGCATACCTACACACCTCTCTCTCAAATCTTCAAGTTTAGTGCCATTTCTTGAGCATCATCAAGCATCACCATCACCACTCCATTTCCAGCAGCAAGGAGGAGTTCTTAAGAGGCTTAGAAGCAACTTTCTTCAAGGAAAAGGCAGCCAATAACTTGTCTTCAAGGGTAAGTCTCAAAATCCCTCTTTTACACCACTTTTTTGCCTCTTTTCTTAACCCTATTTCCACACTGTTTTGAGCTCCGACCAATACTGAAAGTGGTCCTCTTTTGAGCTCATTTTTATCTTTGTTTAAGGGCTCAACTCTGTTTGAGCCCTCTACCTTGCACTTCTTTCAATATCCTCTTATATGCCATTATTTTGCATTGAATATTTGGCCTATGTGTGATCTGATTTGGAGCATCTCATGAACTGATATTGTGCTTATTTTGAGTCCCTCTTCAACATTGAAGAAGGGCTCAACCTTTTTTTCATGCTCCATATGCAAGTTGCTTTGAATCCATGTTTTGCCCTTGTTTTTGCATGCTTTTTCTAGCTTATGAGTGATCTGTTTTCGAGCATGAGGTAAACTGTGAGTGGGCCTATTTTGAGCCTCTCTTCAACATTGAAGAAGGGCTCAACCATGTTTGGCCTCTCTATCATGCACTTGCTTCATAATTTCTCATATTTACCGTAAACTTGCATGATTTATTTGACCTACATGTAGTCTGATTTGGAGTATGTAATGAACTGTGAATAGGATTTTTTTATGTCCCTCTACAACATTGTAGAAGGGATCAATCTTGTTTGGGGTCTCCATGTTATACTTGTCTTTATACCCCTCTTTGGCCCCCATTTTGCATGCTTTTTTTAAGCTTATCTAGCTTCTGTTTTCGGCCATCATCAGAACTAGAAATATTCATATTTTGATCTTCTTGACATATTTCATTGAGGGTCTTTTCTGGTTTGATGAATGATTGGGGTACCTCATGTTATAGCCTTATATATCCTCATTCTTGCATAGCATTTTTACCATGGTTCCTTACTGAGTTGGGGAATGTCATATACTGTAAATGTGCATATTTTTAGTCCCTCATCAGTGTTGTAGAAGGGTACTTTTCAGTTTGAGCATTGCATGTATCACTTGTCTTTATACCCCTCTCTTGGCTCGTACTCTTGCATGCCATTGTTGTCCTATCTATGCTCATTATTTTGCCATGTTTTGTACTGTGAAAAATGCTATCTTGGGGCTGCCTTGCTACTGTTTTGCATACCATGTACCAATTATGCATGTTTAGTATGGCTATAGGCCATTCCGGGTGCTTATTATCGCATTTCGGGACCATTCCGGGCATTCGGTGTCATTTCCCCGCCTTTCGGGACTGTTTTGCATCATTTGTAAGTGTTGAAATTCCATTTGCATGTTTGCATATCATTTTCCATGTCATTTCATACTTAAACTCATTGCTCGGTTTGCGCACCCGTGTGCACGCATTTCGAGGCACCCTATTTTTTTGATCTCCGGCCTCTCATGTGAGTGTGGCTGAGGCTCACTCATGTTAGTATAAGTCCATTTCGCATTTTGTATGCCATTTCATGCTTTAATCCATCGCCTCGGTTTGCGCGCCCGTGGGCACGCATTTCGAGGCACTTCTTTTTTACCCGACGGCCTCCCGTGTGAGAGTGGCTGAGGTCCTCTCATGTTGGTATAAGTCCATTCTGCATTCTGTACGCTATTTTCGCATCATTGCATTCCGTATGCCATTTTCTCGGTATGCGTGCCCGCGGGTACGCACTTCGAGACATCTCATTTTAGCCTCATTACACATCATTTCCATGTCATTTTGCATTCCGTATGCATCGCCTCGGTTTGCGCGCCCGTGGGCACGCATTTTGAGGCACTTCTTTTTTTATCCGTCGGCCTCTTATGTGAGTGTGGCTGAGGTCCACTCATGTTAGTGTAAGTCCAACTTGCATTGCGTGTGCCATTTCATGCCTTAGGATCATCGCCTCGGTTTGCGTGCCCGCGTGCACGCATTTCGAGGCATCTCGTTTTCATAGCATTGAGCATGCTAGGATTGTATTTTAGTTGCATTCATGCATATCATGCATATTGCATCATGTTCGGGATAGGAGTTAGCCCGGGCACGGGAAACGAGGCACGTTCCGTACTCCGAGTGACGGAACGGGTCTCAATTCCCAAGTCACCGACACTCCGGATTACCCATGATGGAGTTAGGTTTTGTGGTAGCATTCATCTGCATTCATCCTATATTGAGTTGTGCAATCCGACTCCTCGGCCATCATGCATCGATATGCGTGATTGGTGGCACGAGGATCGAGGCATGCATATATGTATGAAATACATTGCTATGCCCTTTTCCTGCTCTCTGTTGCAGCAAAATAAGGAATCAGCAACTTTTCAAAGTCTGGCGCGCATTTCGAGAAACATTGCAAACAGAGGCTAAATTGGGCATCCTAGTGGATTTCTGCGCAAAGGCATTCCATCATACATCATTCATCAGAAGCGAGGCAGCCCCTGGCTTGCATGCCAGTTTAAAGCTTTCTTAGTTAATTCGTTAATTAATTAGGAATCTGTATTATTCGGACTGTATATTATTTCGGACTGTAATATTCTTTTATTTCGGACTGTATATTATTTATTCGAACCCTCTGCGCGAGGGCATAACTGTAATAAGTGTGGGTGAGTGTGATGTATGTCTTCCAACCCCCATTTCTTTCTCCCTTTTATTTATCCGCTTATGATGGTTAGATGTAGGGCATATTTCAATTAGCATACAGTATGACAGCATGTTTGCATCATTCATCTGTTTTGCACGCACCGGGCTCGGCGCATCATACAAACTGCATTTGTATTTCAATTCCAAATTGAATACGTGTTAGCTGTAGCATTCCATATGCCATGTTTAGAAAAGCCGAGCCTGTTATAGTTGCATTATTGCATGCGTTGCATTAGGCATTCCTGTATATTTAGGATCATACATGATTTCTAATCAATTTTTGTTTTTGGCTTGGAGTACTCGGTGAGTTTTATGCTTTAGCATCCTTGCATGCGTGTGAGTGTTGCCATAAATAGCATGCTTACCATGAGGCTATATGCTTATGTGATATAACTGCCTTGAATGCCTGTGGGTGGAGGCTGAGTTACTTGGATTGGACAATTCATCAAATGTTTGTTTTAAGCCCACTAGATAGTGGCAAAATCATGTTTTCTAAGCCCACCTGAGGGTGGCAAATCCACGTCTTAGCCTACCTGCGGGTAGCACCATCAAACCATTTTCGAAAAACAAACAATGAAATGTTTTGTTTCAATTCAGGCGACTCAGTCTATACTTGTTTGCTGCGAGCATCACATAGTAACCTAGGCTAATAATCGGAATAAGAGCATACAAGGTTTTCAAAAACAGATATCATGGTTAGTAGAGGCCGGTCTTTGACCGGGCGAGCGGGGGTGCTCACGAAGTGACCTTCCCCAATCGTACCCAAGTTCCCGAGCCGAGGCAATTTTGGTGATGACGGACACGTGGCCTTTGGCACCGAGTCAGGGTTTCCTAAATTTCCCATTTTAAAACATTTAGGTGGCGACTCTGTATCTGGCAAAGCAGTCCATGTTTGGCACTTCTTTCAAAAAAATCTGTTTTCAAAACGATTTGCCGGATTTGGACTCTTTGGTTCAAGATTAAGAACCGTGACTACGAATCGAGTCCGAGCTGTAGCGAGGTCCCCCGCGGGCTTGTTACACTCATCCTCCCATGCCCTGAAGTAGCATCGACTAGCTGATCAATTTTAGGCAGAGGGAAGATGTCTTTAGGACAAGCCTTATTCAAGCTAGTGAAGTCCACGCAGACCCTTTACTTCCCATTCTTCTTTTTCACAACTACCGTGTTGGATAGCCAGGTTGGGTAGTTTACCTCCCGAATAGGCTTGGCATCCAATAATTTGTGCACTTCCTCCTCTACTGCCTCCACATGAATCAACATCAGCCTCCTTGCCCGCTGAATGGCAGGTTTAGTCGATCTGTCTACATTGAGCCTATGGCAAGTGACCTTGGGGTCAATGCCAGGCATCTCCTATGGCGTCCAGGCAAACACTTCTATTTTTGCTCGCAAGAAAGCCTCAAACTCCCTCTCTTCCTCCTCGGCTAAGCTTGAGCAGAGAAGGAAAAAGCACTTTACATCATCTTCTTCTACCATAATCTTCTTCAAGGCTTCCTCACTCTTGTCGGCTGGCTCTTTGCAGACGTCATCCAAGACCTCCATGTCCTCGTCTTCAATTTCTACTGTTTCTGCCTCTCACACATTGTAGGTGGATTTCATTACTACCATGGAGTAATTTTTTGCCTGCACCTGATTCCCTCTGACCTCCTCAATTCTATGCTCCGTTGGGAACCACAACAGCTGGTGCAATGTTGAGGGAACAGCCCTCATTGCGTGCAATCACGGTCTTCCCAAGATAAAATTGTAAGGGAAGAGGGTGTCAATTACTATAAACTCTGTGCTTACCTTCTTCGTGTCTGCCTACATTTTCAAATCTGTGGCTTCTAAAGGCCACGTCAACATTCCGTTGAATCCAACCATCGGGCTTTTAGATTGTTCTAGATCATCTGGGTGAAGGCTAAGCTCCTTGTAACATCTTACATACATGATGTCACAAGAACTACCTTGATCAACCAGTGTGTGCCTTACATGGTAGTCCTCAATCTTCAACGTTATCACCAAGGCATCATTGTATGGATGTTGCACCATATATGGGTCTGCCTCGGTAAAAGAGACCATTGGTCCCTGGTACTTATTAGTCCTAGGCTTCTTCTATTGGACCTGATACACATGCTGCAGGTGCCTCACTCTCTGAGTCTTCCCATGCACCTCATTCTCATTAACCTTTAAGTGAATAACATTGATTACCCAAGGTCTATCTGCTTGCTGTGGTGGCGGTGGCGGAGGTGGAGCTGCCGGTGCCTGGGGCAGTCTTGTCTGATCTTCCCTTGTTCTAGCCTCATCTGCTAGGTCTTGCAGATGACCTTGTCTGACCAGGTCCTCCAAGTGCGTCTTCAAAGCCGTACACCCCTAATTCAAGTGTCCATTCTCATTATGGTAGGCATAGTGTTTCCCAAGGCTCCTTCCTATAAACTCACCAGGGATCCTCTCCTGTGCTCTATAATACGGCTGGTTCCTGATTTTTTCTAGAACTTTGTAAACCGGGATTCGGAACACAGTGGTGACTGTCTGCACAGCCCCCAACCCTGTCTTCTGTTTGTTAAAACCAGTGTTACCTCGGCTTTGCTTCGGCGAGCCGTTTCTCTTCTCTTGTTTTGGCGCCTTTGTTCCTGGCGTATCCTCTTCTGCTCTGGCATATTTTTCAATCCGAGCCATAAGCTCCTTCATACTTTTTGGTAGAGTTTTCGCTATTGACTTCCGGAGAGGGCATTTATCCTCCAGGCCGTTCTTAAAAGATACGACTGCCAGCTCCTGGTTGCATCCCTGTATTCGACTGAACACCTCATAATACCTTTTGGTATATGCCCTGAGGCTTTCACCCTCGCCAATTTTCAGAGCTATCAGGGAGTCTATCCTTAATGGCTGCAATTTGTTCGTAACAAACATGGCCACAAACATCTTAACCAGGCCTTCCCAACTCTTCACATTCCTTTCAGCAACTTGTGGAACTAATCCGATGCGATTTCCCCAAAGGATGAGGGGAACTCCTTGCACAGCAACTGCTCGTTCCCGGTATACAAAGCCATTGAGTTCAGATATAAGTTGACAAGAAAGCTCAGATCGGACTTACCGTCATAAATTTGGAATCTCGGCATATGGAACCTCTTTGAGGCCTCAAACCTATCCAACTCCACTAAGAATGGTGTTCTCGGCTTGACGAGGGATGTGACCTCAGCATTTTGTCGCTTTCTCTAGAGATAGTCCCTCAAATCCTCATTTGTTCGTCTGGGAGCTCAGCTATCAACAGATTTTAGCCTTTTTGGCACTCTGCTTTCGGCGTCGTGGTGTGTCCTCTTGGATTTTTCTTCATTCATTGTATCAAAGCAAAGTCCCTTCCCCTGGACGTGCCGATGTTCTTTGACATAAGTTCCCTTAGTATGAGGTGTTCTCTGAGACTCACCTCTCACTGACTCTACTTGTCCGACATCCCGTGATGGCCGATGTGAACGTTTCTTCTTTTTGTCATGCTAAGGGACTACTAGGATTGCTTTTTTCCCTCCTTTCTAGGCGTCGGTCTTGGCCACTGGTATCAGCGTGTCCTGCAACGATTACGGTGGTTGCATTATGTTGTTCTGCATCATAAAGTTGACAACTGATTGTAAGTCTGCCAACTTGTTTGCCATCCTCTTCATCTCGCCATCCCTCTTCAGGCATTTTTCCTTCCATACCTGGAGGTCGCTTTCGTTGTAATACTTATTTCGGCCTGCTTTCTTCGGGGCGTCTCCCTTTTTGCTAACGTCCTTCTCCCCGAGATTCTGAGCCCGCATTCCTTCATTATGGTTTTCTTTATTGATGTTAAGATCGACATGTTTACCACTCCCACCTGGAACATCATCCCTGATCTTTTGTCCCTACTCATTGTTGGCCATCTATTCTCCTTAAGTTCCCACAGACGGCGCCAAATTGTAGGTGTTGATTTCCAACCAAACGGGAAACTCAACTGGAGAGCACCGGTAGAATAGATTAAGCCCAACAACTTACACAAGAAGATGAGAATTCAGCTGTGGTTCGTCCACCCGGGGGCACTCTGACGATCAAGTCAGTATTCAATATCTCTCAAAGATAGCAAATTGTACTTAAACTCACAAGAAATGAATTTACCTAAGACCCACGAGGGTGCCTTCTTTTTATAACCAGCCATGACCTAATCCCCTTAGAAGCCTTACTTCAATGGACTTAAGCTTCATGTGTTATCCTGGACCCTCATCTAGATAGAGATTAGCTCTTCTTGAGCCTTATCTCTATCCAGACTGAGATTTTCCCCTGTTCTAGGACTCTTGTCCCTTATTTGCTTATCTCGGATTCCGGTATCTCCTCCGATAATCGTGGCCTAGCTGAGATCATCTCGGCAACGTGACCAGGCCACGTAGCACCTCGGTTGATACTTCGGCATCACCTTAGCCACGTGCTGTCACTCTCAACATATGTCTCCACAGAACTCATGCACTCTCTCTTTTCTTATTTTGTTTTACTTCCTTTGTTTTTTTGTTTTTGTTTTTTTTTTCCCTTTCATTTGCTTTACTTTTTTTTTTTTTAATACAATTTTCTCTATTTTTCTACTAAGAGTTGTTACCTTTTTATATAAGAAGATGAGTTTTTAAAATGAGACTATTAATCACATGAGTGAGAATATAATTTCTACAATATCAATGATAGAATGTAATTGGACCAAACCTCAAGGGGGTGTCAGTGTAATTTACCTTTTTTTTATTTATTATTATTATTTAAATAAGGTGCTTTCTTGCAGCTTTAGTATGTATATATGTTTTTTTATTGGTTGCTTTTGTTATCATTTTAATCGTAGACTTGTGAAGTCCTTTTTTTTTTCTGTCAACTTGCTTAACTACTCTTGCATTAGTTTTTTGGATTGTGATCGTTCAACAAACTTGAAAGTCATAAATAAGATGTTCTTTACCCCGCATTAAATAAATATATTTATTTGAATCATATTATATTTTTAATTTTTTATATATACTTTTATAAAAAATTTAAAAGTATATTAAATAAGTATATTCCAAACAACTCTTAAGTTATTAAAATCATCCATATTGATCAAAGTTGGTGTACATCAAATTATTATTATTATTATTATTATTATTATTATTTTGTCTTTTTGTCCCAATATATATGTTCATAATAACATATTGGCCCGTGTGGGAATAAACTATTTTAGTTATTTTTTTAATTTTTTGACTATTTTGACTTGGTTAAAAATGTTGTGTTTGAGATGATAGTTGAATTTATTTATTTATTTATTTTTGTAATTGATTTGATGGTTATGAGAGAAAATGTGAAATGATTATAGTTTGAAGGTGATATATTGACTTGTTTTGGGAAGTGTCTTTAATTTTATTTATTTATTTATTTATTTTTTGGCTTATTACGAAAAAAATATATAAAAAAGTAAAGATGTGATATAATCTCTAACCAATAAGCCAATAAGTTGGTTTTTTTTTTTTTTTGCTTTTCCAAAAGAGGCCTTTGTCTTATTGACTATTTTAACTTATTTTATCTTTATTAATTATTTTAGTCTCTAACCCAACTTTCCAAGCACCTCAATATAATAAGAATCTCAAAATATGAAAATTTGGATCCAAATTGTGTGACTGATAGTATTTTAGATAGATGAATATGAAAACTTTAGAACAAAGAATCCAGTCCTATTTGCATTCATGCCTCCTTTTGCTGTTCTGTATGACTCTTTGGCACAGTAAGAGCCATATTATCATAATCATATACCCTATTATATAAAGAACAATTATATATGCTGATTAAAGATTAGTCTGGTCAAATGCTTTCAAGTGATTTTTAATCATATAACATCTTAGATTATTCAAGAAAATAATGCTTGAAATCAAATGCTGGAGTTATCTTCTCACTGATGGTTTTCCTACATAGCATCCACCTCAGCCTGGTATTTGAAATAAGAAAATGTTAGGGACACAAATTAAATTAATCATATGACTCAAATTTATTAACGCTTTCGACTTTTTGTGGCCCAATTATGTGATCAATAATGTTTGGATGATGGCATTTTTTTATCATAAAATTATTATTATTACTATTTTTAATCTGCGAAAGGAAAATTAGCATCTTTGTATTAATTCCCTGATTCTTTTCTTAGTTTATAAGGTTTTTTTTTTAATTTTTTTTATCAATGAAAAAGAAAAACTTTATTGATAAAATCATCAAAGCACATCAATCATCAATAAAAAAAAGCAAGTGCACAAAGTATTGTAAACATTTCCATTGTGACCCTATTTGAAAATATGCTATTTTAGTTGACTTTTTAGTTTTTAACTATTTTAGTTTGTCGAAAAAAGTTGTGTCTAAGATGATAATTATTATTATTTTTTTATAATTGATTTAATAATTTTGAAAGAAAAAATAAAATAATTATATTTTAAATGTGATATTTTATATTACTAACTATTTAACTTACTTTATTTTTATTAATTATTTTAACCGAAACCCAAATTCCCTAAAAACAGCCCTGTATAAATCGTGAGTCTTTCCGATCAAACAAGACAAATACAAATACATCATAAAAGACACCATCATCAAACAAACGTCAATGAAACAAACGAACCTTACATTTGGACCAAAAGATAATAAGGTGTGTTTGGAAAGTAGGTTGGTTTTTTAGCTTTTTGATTTTTTTGACTATTTTAGTCTAGGCAAAAAAGTTTGGTTTGGGAAAGACTTTTTGGTTTTTTGGTTTTTTTGACTTTTTTTGTAAGAGAAGAGTGTAATGATTATGGGTTGGATGTCATGTTTTATTTTTTGTGACTAAAATAACGTCTTTTGTGGCTAAAATAGCCCAAAAAAACCCCATATTTATCTTCCCAAACGGAGTCTAAATCTACAATTAAGAGCTCAACAAACATTGTCTCATGTGATGCTCTGGTGTCCTTTTGTTTGGCAAATTTGGTCTGATCTTTTGAACTGGTGGGGGATGCAGTGGGTTGTACCTGCTAGTGTGGATGGTCTTCTTCAATGGTGGAGGGGTTTTAAATGGAGAAAGCTTGAGAACAAGATCTGGAGAACAATGCCTTTGGCAATCATGCGGTCAACATGGAGCTGTAGAAATGATGTGTTGTTCAATGGGAAGAGATTTGCGTCTTGATTAAGTTGAGAATTATTTTCTGGGTAAGAGCTCAAACCAAGGACTGCCCTTATACAGTGCAGGATTTCATCTCCAATCTGCAACAGATTAGATGTTAATTAAGATGTCTTGTTTGGTCCTTTTGGTTTTTGATAGTGGTGTTCTGTTGTTTAGTCCTGTTGGGTGTTGTTTGTCGTGTTAATGGGTTTCGTTTTTTTGTTTTCTTTGTTTGGTTTCTCACCAAACTTGTGGTAATAGCACATGATTAGGTGTTTATTCCGGTGTCCACATAGTTAGGATGGGTATAATATTTTTTTTTTTTTTGAACGGTTAGGATGGGTATAATATACTATGGTGCTTGTTGCACTTGCCCGCCTTTATTGATGTTTTTTTGTTGTAATGACCTCTTTCATCAATAAAGTTTTGTTTTACTAATCAAAAAAACAAAAAAAGCTCAACGAAAAATAAAATGCTATCTAGGAAAATCAAATAAAAGCATACTTCTATTCTTGGATTGGACAACCAGAGCGAAGGAACATATTTTGTCATCATCATCATCTTCCATAGGTTGACCATTTCTAAAACAATCACTACACCAACGCTACAACAAGACTCAATGATTGTTTACACAAACACTCAATCGTACAATATGGTGAAAATCTTGAGTCACACGATTATGTAGATACGAGTGCAGGATTTTCGGTACATAACATGAACATGTTCATAATTGTCGAAAAGTAGAATATCAGTCAACACATCGAATCCAATCTGCAAAACCCTCAGCCAAAAGAAGTTTCTCAACATTCACTTTCTCACCAAACCTATAAGCAATCCTCAAAACTCCCTGAGAATTTAAGGAACCCTTCATCACCGGGAAATTCACCACCGCGCTGCCTCCATAAGCGCACAATCGAAAAGCTCTTTAACTGACGTATGAACCTCCCCAATATATCTGTCGCCGAGCTTTCGCTTACAGTAAAGCTTGATGACAACCATGACTCCGTAGTTTTTCACAGCAGACTCACCTATGGTGTATTTCAAGCTGAAGTTCCACGCTGGGTTGGTCTCGCCATGCTTATCTGTTGGAGTTCTCCTCTCTGTTTCTGGGTTGCCTCCGATATAGACCCTCCCGTAAACTTTCATTTTGAATAGTTTTCGAACATCTTCGAGATCGCTTGCAGAGATTAGGGTTAGCTCAAATTTCCTGCACTCCATATATTATCGGGTTTGTAATGTGTATGTAGGTATGTATTACTGTTTTTCAAGATATAAAACAACCAGAGACACAACATCATTGGGTGTTTTATAGTATCATCAGTCAACTAGAAAAATAAGCGTGTTTTGGCAACTACTAGGAAAGTTACAAGTTTATTTTTAATTTATTTTAGGTCAGATTATTTCTCACATAAATTAATAAAAAAAATTAAAAAATTAATTTTTAACCATCTTTTCAAAAATATTCCTCAGTAACTAAAAAGATTTTATTAGACATATCTTTTTTTAATCATCGGATATTCGGATAAGTTTATGTGCATCATTAATTCTGAAATTTATATAAAGCGCCCTTTCTACGTTGATCAGACCAATCTTGGGCAAAATCGTGGGCGTGGCCCCAAGGAGCAGATTGCTCCTAATGGGAATTGAACATGAGATTTAGAGGAAGCACACCCTTAGACCCTAAGTTGTACTTGAATATACTCTTTTTAAGAACGAATAATATTAAGCTCTAGATTTTTATTAATCAAACATAAATTGAATAAGGAAAATGTTTGGGACCCTTTTTGGGGATGACCCCACGCTTCCAAAGTGATCATGGCTCTCCATGTATGTGTGAGGTCTACATCATGAGTGGTTCAAATTTGTGGGATCTTGTAAGGGTCTTATGGGGTGGGGTCTCAACCATTACTCATTAAATAATCAGTTTATAACCTTATTTATACAAAATTAATACCAGAAGAAGAAGCTAGGTAATTACTAAACAAATTCTTTCCAGAAAACAGAAAAAAAAAAAAGAATCAAGAGAGATGAAAAAATAAAATAAAAATAGGTAATTTCTTAAATATCCAACTTAATCGAATTTCATTTATGTGAAAAAAAAATAAAAATAGATGGACTATTTTCAAAATCATACTGTTTGTTAATTACTTTTCAAACAAATATGTTTCAATCAAATGGTTTCTGATATCTAATCAACTTAATTTAGTAGGTAAATAGCCTATTTGATAGAATCTCATTTGTGTAGTAGAATAAAATAAAAAATAGATGGACTATTGTTAAAATCATTCTCTTTTTTAATTTTTTTCAAAAAAAATATGATTCGATCAAGTGATTTTCGATGTCTAATCAATTTAATTTATTCAGCAAACCATATAAGATGAATAGTTCAAATTGTCGGGTTAGGTCCAAAGTAGCATGAATTGGATCATGCTCAATTAGAGAGGATATAATCCTTCAATTTTATTTCAAGAGAGTATTAAGATCAACGTGCCTATTATTATTAAGTTCTCATATTTTCTTTAATTATCAACCAATCATCTTACTTACAAACTATTAGGTCTAAAAGGTGGGCTTACTAAGTGAACTTGTATATTATTTTCCGATATTGAATATATCACCTACTTTCTTAAAAATTATTAGATAATTTTGAGTATCATGTAGAATTGCTTATATAATGTTTTGACAAGTGAGAAACCTAACTGAGGGATTTTCTATACCAAACAAAATTAACCCAAAGCCTTAAATCTCATCAAATGGGATCGGTTATATGAATTATTCTTCTCTACGCGGCTCTATCAAAGGCCATTTCATTAGTCAAATTAAGTAGATCTATATCTCTATTTACAACGCTAGCCAACATTAATCTAGGCCTACCCGATCTCCTAACACTTCCATATACCGTCACTATATCGCATCTCTTGACTATTGCCTCTGTTGGTCTCCGTTGAATATAACCAAACCATCTCAGTCGATTCTCTCTCAACTTATCTTCTATCGGTGCTACTTCTATCCATTCCCAAATACACTTATTCTTAATTCTGTCTTGTTTAGTCTTGCTACACATCCACATTAGTATCCTCATCTCAGCCACATTTATCTTATCTACATATTGTTTCTTGGTTACCCAATACTTCATCCCATACAAAATCACTGGTCTAATAGCCGTTCTATAGAACTTACCTTTTAGTCTAGTGGGTATTCGTTTATCGCACAGTATCCCAGACACACTTCTCCACTTACTCTATCCCGCCTTAATCCTATGGGTCGCATCCACATCAATCTCCCCTGTTGTTATGATAATCGACCCTAAATAACGAAAATGTTCACTTTTAGGTAGTTCTTGGTTCTCAATCTTCACTTTTCCTCTGCTTTCATTGTTACTGTTACTAATTTATACTCTATGTACTCTGTCTTAGTTCTGCTTATCCGGAATCCTTTAGATTCAAGTGTTTTTCTCCAAATTTCTAACTTTGTGTTAACTCCTTCTCTAGTCTCATCTACAAGCACGATATCATCTGCAAAAAGCATATACGATGACACATCATCTTGAATATTCCTCGCCAACTCATCCATAATTAAAGTAAAAAGATAAGGACTTAAGGTATATCTTTGGTGTAATCCTACAGTAATAGGAAATTCATTTGTCTCTCTAGTAGGCGATCTAATAGTGGTCATCACCCCTTCATACATATCCCTAATCACATCAATGTAACTTTTTGTCACCCCTTTCTTCTCTAACACTCACCATATTATATCCCAAGACACTCTATCATCTGCTTTCTCAAGGTCGATAAATACCATATGAATGTCTCTTTTCTTTTCTCTATACTTTTCTATTACTCTCCTCAAAAGATAGATTGCTTCCATTGTTAACCTACCAAGCATAAACCCAAATTGATTTTCGAACACCTCTGTTATATCTCGCAATCGGTGTTTTATCACTCTCTTCCATACTTTCATTATATGACACATTAGCTTGATTCCTCTATAATTTTTGCAATTTTGAATATCTTCTTTATTCTTATAGATTGGCACTAAAATACTCTTCTTCCACTCATTTGGCATGTTTCTAGTCAACAAAAATTTGTTAAACAATCTAGTCAAAACACTTCCAAACTTCAATAGGGATATCATTGGGTCCTAAAGCTTTATTTGATTTCATCTTCTTAAGTGCAATCTCCACTTCAAAGTTCCTAATCATGTGATAGAACTTGTAGTTTTGGTTTATCGTATTACTGACTATTTATTCCCCTATTAACGTACCTCCATGTTCCTCATTGAATAGTTTCTTAAAATAGTTCTTTCATCTCTCCTTAATCTCTTCATCCTTCACTAATACCTTAGAATTCCCACTCTTGATGCACTTAACTTGCTTAAAATCTCTTGTGTTTCCTCTCATGTATCTTAACAAGTTTGTATACTCTCTTCTCTTCCTCCTTACTATCTAGTCTAGTGTATAGGTCATCATAAGCTTTCAACTTAGTCTCTCTCACTACTTTCTTAACCTCCTTATTAGGCAATCTATGGCTCTTACGGTTTTTCTCAGTTCTATCCTTCTACCACTGTTTAAAGCACTCTTTTTTCTGTCTTAACTACCGCTTGAACCCCTTCCCTCCACCACCAAGTTTCCCTAGAGCTGCGTCTCGTTCCTTTCGACTCTCCAAGCATTTCTCTTGAGATTCTCCTCATACAATTGGCCATCGAGTTCTATATAATGTTAGCATTATCTTCCAAGTCCCACGTACCTTCCTTATCCATTTTATTCTTAAATATTTCTAGTTTATCCTCTTTTAGATCCCACCATCTCGTCCTACAACGCCCATCATCCTTCCTAGCTTGGTATTACCCTTTAAAACATAAATCTAATACCAAAATCCTATGTTGAGAGGCCAGGCTCTCTCCAGAAATCACCTTACAATCATTGCATTTTAAGCGGTCCACTTTTTCACTAAGAAGTAATCTATTTGGCTCTGAATTGACCAATTCTTAAAGGTTATCAAATGCTTATCCCTCTTCTTATACATAATATTGGCCACCACTAGGTCAGAAGCCAACGCAAAATCTAAAATACTCTTTCCAGCCTCATTACTATCACTAAAGCCATATCCACCATGTACCCTTTCATAGCCTAGTTTATCTATACCTACATGGCCATTAAAATCTTCACCTATAACTAGGTTCTCTCCTACGGGTATCTCCTGTAAGATCTCATCCATTCACTCCCAAAAATCCCTCTTAGTTTGATCATCTAATCCTACTTGAGGGACGTATGCACTAATAATGTTCACTATATTCCCTCCAATAACTAGTTTAACTAACATAATTCTATCCCCATTCCTAATGACCGCTATTACATTTTCCACAAAACCCTTGGCAATTATGATTCCTACCCCATTCTTACGTCTATCTTTACCACTATAATACAGTTTAAAACCTCAATTTTCCTAACTTTCTCAACCGTCCACTTAGCTTCTTGTATGCATGTTATACTAACTCTCTTCCTAATCAAAATTTTCACAATTCATTTGGTTGAAATACATGTAAACAATGTTTTAAGAGTACCCAATAATAATTCATATTTTCCTTGCTGTTCCCTAATTAGTAATCTTCCTTGTGTTTTGGTTAATGATAGTCTAACAGTTGAACTAACCGTATAAGCCAAAAACTCTGGTGGAATTGATTTTGGTTGGTTCGGGGAAACTTATACCCACATCACTTGTTTAACGTTGAATAGTTGCATGGAATAAAATACTAGACCTGTCCATTTCATGTTTCGCTGTTCTTTTTAATTTATATATAGATAAATATGTGTGTATATATAAAATTCACTATAAATAATCATATGATTTTCTCACACTGGTAATTTTAGTGGAAATTTTATGGTTTTGCGTGTGTACCATATATAGTGAATTTTACTGGTAATTTTAGTTAATTTTTTAATTTTTTATGAAAATATATGTAAAAAAAATAGAGACATTGATGTTTACCCTCGGTCAAAACCTATGTTAATTTATTTTGATATTTGTTATAATATTATTTCAGTTATGATTTAAGAATTCTTTATTATACCTTATATATTATTTGGTTATAACTCATTTTTTTTTAATTATGTCTCTTATAATATAAATTATATTATTTATAATAATTAAACTCACAAATGACATAAATGGCATATGTTACCCCTTTTATAGTATTACCCTTATTTTAGATATATATATATATATATATATATATATAACGCCGTACAATTATCTTCAAAAGTGTTTTTATGACTCCTGTTTCAGAGTGGTTTGGTTTGTTTGTCTTTATATATCCAACCACCTTTTTTTTGTTTTGTTCTGTTTTTTCTGGCATATGTTATTTCATTCTAGGGCTAGTTTGATATTCCATTGATGTCTTTTACCATAGCTGCAATTTTCCTTTTAGGCTTTTGCTTATTGATGTTTTGGGATGTTCTCTTTGTATTCTTTCTTTATCAATAAATTTTTCTTTGTTAATCAAAAATTAATAAATAATAAAAAAATAAACAGAAAGTGCACTAGATGTTTTATAGTCAAAATCAATCACCAAGGAAATAGAAGTAATTAAAAAAGACTTTTTCTTTTTCTTCCACGTGAATAATCAGAGTTTGGTCCTGAATAATATATATGAATATATCAGGTAATTTCCTGCAGTTCTCTTATTAATACGATACGAGTCCTCATTGTGCAAAAACTCAAAGTTTGATTTTTTGGTTGGTTCCGGGAAACTTACCCAATCAAATACCAATAATTGAATGTTCTTAGAATAGAAAGACTTGACCCTGTCCAGTTTTTGTAACGTACTTGACCTGTCCATTTCATGTTCAGTTTTTCTACATAAAAACATGTGTGTTTGCACTGCGATTCTATTTCTCTATATGTCAATGTATGTAAGAGGGTGTTTGCGAAAGGATTTTTTGAGTTTTTTCAGCTAAAATTCACAGAAAAGATAAAAAAATATTAAAATAGTGAATAAGATAAAATGTCATATTAAATCCATAATCATTTCACTTTTCCTCTCACAAATATTACATCTAACTATAAAAAAAATTCAACTCTTCTTCCCAAACACAAATATTTTAGCCTACAAAAATAGCCTACTAAAATAGCCAATTTCCCAAGCGAGCCCTATGCTAGATAAAAGAATTGATATATTTTTTTAAAGATTAAATAAACTTTGTAGTTGGTACCTAACACGTTGGCTTCCTGCATGTATAGCCTCAAATAATATTTGACTAATATTACAACATCTACAATATTGAATTGGTAAGCTGATCTACAATATTTGAGTGGCGTGCAGATATGCTTGCTAATACGGGAGCTGGTCAATTGGAAAATTTGGTGGTGGTGGAAGATCCACCTATTGTAATACGAAGCCAAATAGAAGCAGACATAGTGGGCATGGCATATTGGATGATTTAGACTCTATTATGCCCCTCCTTTCATGGTTTTTTGTTTTGTTTGTGTTTGCAATCATTTTCGATGAATCAAAAAATAAATAAAAAATAAAAATAAAAATTGAATCGGTAAGATGGCATGTCAAAGACAAATTTAAGGTAAATTACACTTATCTCCATAAAGGTTTAGAAAAAAATATAAATCTTACAATTTTGGTATAATTATATTTAACTCTTTTTTAGTAAAGTTAAAGGAACTGAAACTAATGCAAATAATGTGAATATACAAAAATAAATAAGACAAAATATACATTTCAGTAGAAAATAGATCACAATATTATTTTTTTATTTATATGACTAATAAATTATTGATAAAATAGAAGTTAAGTGTTATATAAATTAAAATTTAAAAAAAATTCAAAGTAATTATATCAAATTTGTAAAACTTATTGTATTTTTTCAAACCTTAAGAGAGATAAGTATAATTTACCTTCAAATTTAGTATGAAATAGCCTTTAAAAGGCCTTAATTTGGCAACCTTAATTCAATAGGAAATATTTTTTCTTCTATTCTTTTTAACAAAAAATAAACACATTCATATTTTTGGGTTCCGTCAATCAAAAAATAAAGGGTAAATTACACTAACACCTCCTGAGATTTGGTCTAATTACATCCCACCCCCTAACGTTATAGAAATTACATTTATACCCATATGGTTAATAGTCTCATTTCATAAACTCCTTTGCTTATATAAAAAGTAACAACTCTTGGTAGAAAAATGGAGGAAATTACATTGAAAAAAAAAAAAGAAAAAGCAAAAAAAAAGAGGGAAAGAAAAAAGGGTAAAGCAAAGCAAGAAAAGAGAGTGTATTAATTCAATGTCTTTTCGATACTAACATTAATTTCGTTTGGATAATTACAATGACAGGAGGGTCAATGTAATTTCTCAATTGTCAAGGGTGAAATGTATTAAACCTAAACCTTAGGAGGTGTAAGTATAATTTACACAAAAATAAATAAAAGGAAGACCTCGCCAAAAATTTGATAATCTGTCAAAGCTCATGTCATATTGATATAAGAAATAACAATGCCAAAATTTAGAAGAGAAACTATTTTGAATTTTTTTTCTTGAATAATTGTAGAAGAATGTTGTTTTTTTCCTGTTTTTGGGTCTGATCTGAGGTTGAATCTCGCTAGCATAAGTTGGGGAAGCACCTAATGGGCTGGGCTATTGTTGCAGTCACAAACTGAGGCCCCCAAATGAAATCCACAAGAAAGAAACGTGTCATGAAGCCTGGGAAACAGTATGCGGATTAGCAAAGTTACGGGTTGGTAACATGCAAACCCATTTCTTTGCATGGGCATATTACAATGTGTTTGTTATTTAAGTGATATTCTTTTCCAAAAGCATGCACTTCTCTATATAACTTTCTTTTTTTAAAATAAAAAAATTCACATGTCTTGTGGCATGAAAAGAAGTAACGGTTTCAAGACATCAAGGCTAGCATTTGCTTTATGATAGGAGATGGGCTTCCCTCTGGTGCAAATTTAGACCGGAGGTTGTTGTCCAAGCACGTGAAGCCCACCACGGATCCCTTTTTTAATGATCTAAATTATTTATTTGTATACTTTACTAATAAAATTAGGTCTATTCAATATTCGTGATCCATTTATTTTTTCAAGTTTGTCTCCAAAAAAAATTAGAGGTCAATGTTTTTAGAAATAGACTGTCCATTTTTTTTTTTATACAAATGCAATAAAATGAATACATTATAGATATCATATTAATCCTTTTTTTTTATATTTTATTTTAATAAATGATATACACGCGATGCCAAACAAAATAAAGGATTTAAATTATCGAAATGTAATCTATAGTGGACTCTACGGATTAGAATAGCACCTTTCAATCCACGTGCAGAAATAGAGAGAAGCCTAATAGTATAGATATATTGTAAAAATAATGAGAGTCAATCATGCCATATATATTTGTAAGAACAGCAATGTTAGGTATCATGAAAAGTCTTTCATGAAAATGGTCATAAAAGATTTGTGATATTTGGATTACACTTACAATAAAGCACCACACACTAATCAAGGTAATCTAAGGGTCACAAATTTTTCATGATCATTTTTATGAAAAAATTTTCATGATCTCTAACATTTCTCTTGTAAGAATATGAGAGTCCAATAAAAAGATTTTTTTTCTTCTGAAAGTTAGGGTCTCATTTAATACAATATATATTGTAAAAATATTAAAAGAAGAGAAAATTGGTGATAAGTTCATATTACCACCTATATAAACCTTTAAGGACAATGATGAAATTATTAGAGCTATAGGGACATTTGTTGAAAATTATAGCGATTCTGGTTTAGACTCGACCCATTGACGTTTTGGATCCGGGTTTCACTGTCTTATAAAATTGTTTATATCTTATAAAATTGGTTTTGAGATTGGTTATTGGAGTGTCTTGGTTGTGTTTGGAATAAGTCGGGGGTTAGTTTTTCAAAATGGTTCATGCTCAGATTTTGGCTTCTTCGCTCAAGCGACACTTCTTGCGTTCGAGCAGTCTTTGAGAACTCTCAATACTTTTGCAGGCCTGCAAAGATATTGGGAGTTGGCATTCTATGCTCGAGCGACCATTCTTGTACTTGAGCAGTGTTGGCTTGAGCAGTCCTTGTTGAGCTCCAGCGATAGTCCTCTATCTGCAAAACTTCTGACAGTCTGTATTCTTCGCTCGAGCGGTCTCACATACTGTGTCTAGTCGCTCGAACGACCATTCTTTCGCTCGAGCGGTCTGCGCGTATATCAGATCGTAAAGTTCACTTTTTGAGTCACTTTTTCACACCTCTCTCTCTCTTTCTCTAAATCTCAGATAGACTCTCTCTCTAAAAATCATCTCTAATCTCCAAATACACCTTGATCCACCCATTTCTATACCCTAGTCCCTTTGTTAAAAGGGTAGAGCTCATCTAGAGCTTCGTTTTAATTGGAACAAAGTTAGGTTTCAACGTTTTTGAAGTTTCTCTATTCTCTCTCTCGTCTTCTAAGCTTGAGGTAGGGATTCTTCGCACTTTCTTATAATTTTAATTTATTTATTTGCAATTTCAAAAAGAATA
>JAPPVO010007427.1:0-23777 GCA_030407325.1 Camellia japonica | reverse complement strand
TGAGAAGATAAACAAGTTAAGAGAATGTGTATTTCCCCTAAAATAAATTTTGTCAACATTTTTGTAATAAAACTTAATACATAATATACGAACTCACTAATTTACTAAATACTCATACGGGCATGAAAACAACATAACTGAAGTTGCAAATGTAACAGCTTTTAGTTACATAGGTAGTATAGACATAAGTCTCCCACAAAAATATATTTTGGACACCATGAACTGAACACACAATACATACATCGTGGACACGCTGAACTGAACACACAATACATAAACATAACAGTTAGATAGACAAATATTAGGCAGACAATCTGATAAACTCATTACGGAAACACTTAGTCTAACACACATTACATATTAATGCATGACCTAATATTGCCGAAGTATAGACAAAAACACCTAATTCGCGCTTAAATCGGCAATCTCAGAGTCTAAATAATCCGAAAGCTTAGGGTTAGAGACAAGTTCAGGATCCTCCATGATACCCTTGATAGCCGCAACATTTGGTTCTGTTCTGTTCTTCTGGGCGTCCTTCTTAACTATGTATAGTTACATATCGCGGGCTAACCTACGGCGCATTTGAGAAATCTCACGTTGTAGTCTTTCACATAGTCGATCAACATTATCAGGATCTTCCTTTTGGATCTCAACAGAACGTGCTTTTGGCACTTTAAGTTGATTTTCTCGACTTAAGGTTTCCAGCTGTACCCACTCTATAAATAGTATGGGCTACTTCAGACGAGCAGCGTCAGATAAACCATATCCTGTTTGATTGTCAGATGGCTCCATACATGAACCTCTTTGAACTCGATATACTTGGGCATCAAAAAATGTCGCTTCCCAAACCTATCACGATAACCACAAGCATAATCTAAAACAGGTATTGTTGTTTCGTTTTCAGCATCGCTACGTCTCCTTCCCCCTCCTCGTCGTGAATTGTCACCCCTTTGCAAGTTCCTACCACCTTTGCAATTAGCACTCCCTCCCATGAATCGTGTAGCCATGCTAATTTTTTTAAACAAATGAATGATAATTTCATAGGGCGAAATGAGTTGTAAGGTTATGTCTTCACTTTTAGTCATTTATATAGTTGGTTATGAACGGCTTTAGAAAGACACTGAAGGAAAAACCATAGAAAATAAATGCCTCTGTATGACAATCCCACATATACGAACAAGGTATGAGTTGTCACTAGAATGAAAAAACAGAGAAAAGCAAATACTGTATACCAAGTCACGTGACTTGACAATCCATCTGCATATATCGACAAAATAATGGCATGCTCACTGTAAGGTAAATCAGTGAATTCACTGTTGCCATGTGACTTTATGAATTGACAATCCCACATATATCAATAAGAGATGAGTTGTTACTGTAATCAGAAAACAGAGAAAAGCAATGCCTGTGCACCAAGTCACATGACTTGACAATCCATCTGCATATACCGACAAAATAAGGGCATGCTCATTGTAAGGTAAATCAGTGAATTCACTGTTGCCATGTGACTTTATGAATTGACAATCCCACATATATCAATAAGAGATGAGTTGTCACTGTAATCAAAAAATCGAGAAAACCAATGCCTGTGCACCAAGTCACATGACTTGACAATCCATCTGCATATACTGACAAAATAAGGGCATGCTCACTGTAAGGTAAATCAGTGAAAATTAAAGCGTATGCGCAAAGTCACTGTTGCCATGTGACACTGCCAATGTAGTAAAAAGGGTGAGGGGTGTTAGCAACGCAACTTGAATTTCTTGGAACATAACTCACTTGCATGTTCGATGTGACAACTCAGTGACTACTCACTGTAACAAGGGATGTAAGAAATATCGAAAAAACTGACAAAACTGATTAAACCCGACCAAACTAACTTGACAAGTTACTGCATGTTGGCAAGTCATGAACTAGTATAGCATTTTATCTTCTACCCTCCTCCATTTTAACTATATATACCTTTCTCAAAAATAATAACGATAAATTACAAATATACTACTTAAATTTTGGTTAAAATATGAATTTTCTATTCTGATTTTAAAAATTGCATTATGTCTTTTTAAATTTCTAATTGTCTGACAATGGCTCATTATATTAATAAATCATTAAGACAAATAATAATTTTTAATGATATTAAAAATATATTTCAATTACCAATTCTCATAATTTTATTCTTAATTAAAAAAATTCCTTTTATTAACAAGCAAAAAATAAAATTTTCAATTCAACAAATATAGGTTGGTTTATTCACAATTCAAAATTCCAAACCCTAATTTCAAAAAATATAGACAGGATTCAGAATTCAAAACCCTAATTTCGGAAACCCTAACCCTAATTTCTGATTTCACATTCAATTGAAAACCCTAGAAAATTTTCACAATTCAAAACCACAACATTTTACCAATTCAAAACCACAATTTCAATTCACAAAACCTATTCTACCCACATTGATATCAATTTCAATTCACAAAATTTTCACATTCACAAACCCTATTCTACCAACATTTTCATCAATTCACAACATTTTCACATTCATAAACCCTATTCTATCCACATTATACCCACATTCACATTTTCACGAACACAATAAACACATAAAATTCAAATGAGACAGAGAAAGACAAATGCCATACCAGCGAGAGAGAGCGACCGACGGAAGGAGAGAGAACAACCCACGGACGGAGAGAGAGCAGAGAGAGAGAGTCTGAGAGCAGAGGGAGAGCGAGAGCAAGAGTCTGAGAGCAGAAGGAGAGCGAGAGCGAGAGTCTGAGAGTAGAGAGTCGCCTGAATTCGAAAAAAACGTAAATGTAAAAAGCGTGATTGCAAATGAGGGGGCTGGGGGAGTTTTAGATAAGTTGTAAAAGCGTGGTTACGAACCACGCTTTCATTTAAACACGGATTTTATAATGTTAAAAGCGTGGTTGTAATCCACGCTTTCTGTTGTCAACAGTGAAAGCGTGATTGTGAATCACGTTTTCTGAAGAAAACAAAATTTATTTATAAGCACAGTAAAAGCGTGGTTTGAAACCACATTTTTTGAAGAAAACAAATTTTACTTAAAAGCATGCTTTCTAACCACGTTTTATGTATAAATGAAATTTCCTTAAAAACGTGGTTTGTAACTACGCTTTTACCATTTCACAAATTTTCCGCGGAAGGGTCCTAAAAACGGTGAAAGCGTGGTTTGTAATAGCGTTTTTGTCGAGCCCCAAACCTGCTCCTAAAAGTTTTGGGCATGACCTATTCAAAAACGGACACTTAACCTGTTATACATAACATATGGGGCCTGAGCGGAAGTATTACCAATATAAAATAACATAAAACATCATCCATTGAGCTACCACTACCATGCCAGGACCGTACACATTGCATTAGGTACATAATATATAGAAACATACACCCGAACTTCGGTTACACACTTATACATTCTTACTTAAACCCACAATTGGGCGTGTAACAAAAATATTAATGAAAGACAACCAAAGCATAAGCCAATAACCTAACAACACTTTACAAATTGCACGGCTTCAGGTGGTGCCTGGACGCATCAAAGTTGACAAGAGAAAGACGAGCCTTAAATGTTAGGACTGAACTCCTGGTTGAACACCTACAGAAATAGACAGACAAAATACAGAATGAGCGAACTCAGTGAATAATAGTACATAAATAATGTAATGTTTAACCTGAATAATAAAACATATAACTGCAGATACTTATGATTAATTACATTCCGTAATTATTTCCAAAACAGCCATGGGTCCAGAAATATCAGAACGGCCATCGGTCCAAAAATAACAGAAATAACAGAACGGCCATCGGTCCAGAAATATTAGAAATAACAGAACGGCCATCGGCCCAGAAATATCAAAAATAACAGAACGGCCATCGGCCCAGAAATATCAGAAATAACAGAACGGCCATCGACCTAGAAATATACAGAACATCCTTTCGGCCCAGAAATATACAGAATAGCCTTTCGGCCCAGAAATATATATTCATATGTATGGACTCAAGAGGTGGCTCGCACGGATTCTAGAGGTGGCTCCCACCAAGGTGTAGCACTTAGTTCCGTACAGCACTTTGTTCCATACCAGAAAACATCAGAACAGATTAATATAGATAGACACATTCTTCCCATTAATCACATGAATAAACATAGATAACATGAGTTTAACAGAACGTTGCCGATAATTGTTAGCAGAAAGTAAACATATTTTATAGCTTGAACGCTTTCAGAAATACGTAGATACCACAGTTCCATAATGCATATACATCCCATTTGCTTATCATGTTTCAATGTCACTAACTAGTAGGTAACAAAATGGTAACATTAATTATCAATCGCAAACAAAACATATGGTACAATGATGCGCTTAGATTTCCTTATGGTTCTTTGTAAGTAGACATACTTGTTTCGTAATTAACAGAACCTTAACATTACCAATAATCCGAAGGTAAATGTACCATTACATCAACAGGCCAGAACAATTCATATTATAACATGAATTACATAACAATGTCGTTGATACGCAATTCTTTTCTATTAACCAACTTCACAGTGTTAATGGTTTGTATGCAATTCATATACAGAATCATAGGTAATTCTTAGGATGATACATTGACAATAATCATTAGCCATAACCCAAAATACGAAGTAGGTTTAGAGTCATACCGATGTGTGCTAACTCTTTCAATGTTCACATCAATACCCAATCAATACACATGTTAACACATTAGCTCACGGAAAATAGAATGTTGTTAACAATACTTCTTAACGGTAAACAATGTACATCAAAATCCTTTGGTCCAGATTTTCTGACATACCTGTTAGAAAATGAACCTCAAAGCTTTAAGGCAGCAATGACAGGTCCTGAAGCACCTTTGTGGAAAGAGGCTGTTAATAATGAAATTGAATCCATTATGCAAAATCATACTTGGGAATTGGTGGATCTTCCACCAGGTTCTAAACCTCTTGGATATAAATGGATATTCAAGAGAAAAATGAAAGCAGATGGTTCAATTGACAAGTATAAAGCAAGACTTGTAGTTAAAAGGTTACAGACAAAAGGAAGGTCTGGACTATTTTGACACATATTCCCCTGTGACAAGAATAACATCCATTCACATGCTTATTTCTATAGCAGCGTTGTTTAATTTAGAAATCCATCAAATGGATGTTAAGACAGCTTTCTTAAACGGTGATCTAAATGAAGAGATTTATATGGAGCAACACAAAGGGTTTGTTGTATCAGGGCAAGAAAAGAAAGTTTGTCGACTTGTAAAATCCCTTTATGGATTAAAACAAGCACCTAAGCAATGGCATGAAAAATTTGATCATGCAATGCTTACTAATGGGTTTAAGATAAACGAATGTGACAAATGCGTCTATGTTAAAAACACTGACCAAGGATATGTCATAGTTTGTCTTTATGTGGATGACATGCTTATCATTGGAAGCAGTCAAAACATGATCAAATCAACTAAGCAAATGCTTAACAAAAGATTTGATATGAAAGATATGGGGGTCGCAGATGTTATATTAGGAATGAAAATTACTAAAACATCTGACGGATATGCATTATCTCAATCTCATTACATTGAGAAAATTCTTGATAAATTTATCAAGGATGATTTAAATTTAGCTAGAACACCTGTAGATATCAGTCTTTATTTTTCAAAAAAATAAAAAATAAAAAATAAATAAAGGTGATGCAGTGTCTCAATTAAAATACTCCCAAATCATTAGAAGCCTAATGTACCTAATGAATTGTACTCGTCTTGATATAGCTTATGCTATCAGTAAATTGAGTAGGTACACTAGTAACCCCGGAGAAGACCATTGGAAAGTGATCATTCGGGTTCTTAGATATCTAAGATTCACCCGTGATCATGGTTTGAACTTTACTCGATATCCAGCAGTACTTGAAGGTTATTGTGATGCAAATTGGATATCGGATACTAAAGATTCAAAATCCACAAGTGGATATGTCTTTACTCTGGGAGGCGCTGCTATTTCTTGGAAATCCACGAAACAAACATGCATCGCACGATCCACAATGGAATCCGAGTTCATTGCTTTAGACAAAGCAGGAGAAGAAGCAGAATGGCTTCGTCATTTCTTAGAAGACATTCCAATGTGGCCAAAACCTGTGCCAGCTATTTGCATTCATTGTGATAGTTAATCTGCAATAGACAGGGCACAGAATCATATGTATAACGGTAAGTCACGACGTATTCGTCGTCGACATAATACCATAAGGCAATTGTTGTCAAACGGGATAATCTCAATAGATTATATAAAATCTAAAGAGAATATTGCGGATCCGTTAACAAAAGGTTTGACAAAAGAGCTAGTGTATAGTTCATCAAAGGAGATGGGATTAAAGCCTATTACATAAGAGTCGTCATAATGGTAACCCTACTTATATGACTGGAGATCCCAAGAACTAAGTTCAAAGGGACAACTAAGTTATGTATGACTCGCCAGAAATCACCAAGGGATTAAAATTCCCTACCCATTCCTATGGTGAGAGTGATATCTGCAACATATGTTGTCTGCAGGGACATAAGGATAAGCCTTGCTTTTAATGATTACTTATATCTTGATTAAGGCATAAAATCAAGACGAGTATAAGAAGATACTCACAATAAGAATCACCTATATGAGTGTTGAACTGGTGCCGGTTCTATGAGAATGAAAGAGGCTACATTCTCTAGAAATACTCATGAAAACCAGGAGCGTTCAAGGCCAAAATGAACACAACAGTGAGAACCACGATGTGTTAGAAGATATTTTGTGTGAAATCTATTGTCTTGGCTTACACAAACGGCTGAACAATTCAAGGCATCGCGTCCATTGGTTAGCCAGTAAGTCCGATAGGTTATCACTAGGGAAGATTCAAGGCCGAAAACTACCTATCCTGATGCAAGATATTTTCGACTTATACTCTTTCGATAAATCTGCATATTGTTGCATTTCCGTTGTCATCAAATTCCATTCATGTGGGGGATTGTTAGAAATGGTTATAAAATTCTGGGTAAAACCAGAATTTTTTACTAAGTTTGGTCTAATTTTTAGGTGGGCCTCGTGCATCGATTTACACGGGTCAAAGTGGTAACGCGTTCTATGCCGCGTTGTGATTCACGTGGTATATTTGGTTGTTCAAAACCATTACCGAGTGAATGGGAAATTGAAGCCAAAGTATGCTCCATGGAAATGGAGTTTTGGCGGAAATTCCTTAAAGGTTTGAATAAGGCTTGTTCCACATTGATTTGGTGGGAGGTTTTGAGAGGGTTTATAAGGCATGGGTTTAGGTACTTGGGGTGTGCCCCAAGGGGTACCCAAGTGTTTTAGAGGGAGAGGTTATGGACAAAATGAGCTAGACCCATTGGACCCAAAAATCACCACACACGCGCGCGCCGCCGTCGCCGTCCGTCCTGTCCGGTCGGGCGGGCTAGGCTGGGCTTGGGCGCGGGTGTGAGGTTGGGTTGGGCTTGTTCGGCCCAATACTAATTTTTTTGGGTCAAAAACATTTGAATTTAATTTTAGTTTTGGTAAAATAAATTCAAATTAAACTGGTTTGGTTTTATTGTACATTCAAACAGGGCCCTTCCCGAAATTAAACTGGTTTGGTTTTGTTATACATCCAAACAGAGCCCTTTCCGAAAATAAACAGGTTTGGTATTAGTGCACACCCAAACAGGGCCCTTCCCGTTTTTGATATCTGTTTGAAATATAATTCAACATATTCAAATCTGTTTGAATTCAAAGCCAACAGGTTTCATACCTGTTCAATTCAAATCCTACAGCCACCATTACATCTATAAATAGGACAACCCTCATTTGGATTTAGAACTCTAATTTTCGTCCTTCATAATTCTGAAAACATTCTCTTCATGTTGCTGCATTATTTTCTTGTCAGAGAGAGTATAAACACTTAGTGTGTTCGTTAGGCAAACAATTTGTAGTGCTGCTATTGTTTGTAGTGGATCATTTTATCTTGGGAGATAGACGTCCAAATTCTGAAAGCACCGTGGAGAGGACGAATCTGTCTTAAGGACACAGTGTCAAACACTGGACTTGATCAGAATTATTAATCGAACAATTAATCAAGTAAGTTGTTTAATTTATTTTTTGTTTCATTTGTTTATTTAAATCAGATTTTAATTTTGTTTTTGTAACAAAATAAAATCTGTTTTTATTTATTTATTTATTTCTAGTTTGATTTTTATAATCAAACAAATTCTCTCATTTCCTTTATTTCTTTATATTCTTGTTGTTGTTTAGTACACAACAGAATTTAACTATTTAAATACAGTGAAGATTGTCCAACAATTGTGTCAAAATAGTCCAGACCTTCCTTTTGTCTGTAACCTTTAACTACAAGTCTTGCTTTATACTTGTCAATTGAACCATCTGCTTTCATTTTTCTCTTGAATATCCATTTATATCCAAGAGGTTTAGAACCTGGTGGAAGATCCACCAATTCCCAAGTATGATTTTGCATAATGGATTCAATTTCATTATTAACAGCCTCTTTCCACAAAGGTGCTTCAGGACCTGTCATTGCTGCCTTAAAGCTTTGAGGTTCATTTTCTAACAAGTATGTCAGAAAATCTAGACCAAAGGATTTAGATGTTCTCGCTCTCTTACTTCGTCTTGGTTCATCATCAGTTAAATCCTGTTGGTCGAGACCATTACTAGTCTCTTGTGTTTGATTGTCATTAGTCTCTTGACTTTGTGTACAATCATAAGTTCTTTTCTGTGAACTTAATTCATGTCCTTTCTTGTAAGGAAAGACATGTTCAAAAAACACAGCATTCCTTGACTCTATAATAGTGTTCACATTTATATCAGGTATTTCTGATTTATAAGTCAGAAACCGATATGCATTACTATTCTGAGCATAACCAATAAACACACAATCTACTGTTTTTGGTCCAATCTTAGTATTTTTAGGAACAGGAACTTCCACTTTTGCCAAACACCCCCACACTTTTAAGTATTTGTAGGAAGGTGGTCGACCTTTCCATAATTCATAAGGAATGCTTTTGGTTTTCTTGTGGGGTATTCTATTAAGAACATAATTTGCAGACAATATTGCTTCCCCCACAAGTTCTGTGGTAAGCCTGAACTTAGTAACATGGCATTCATCATTTCTTTTAGAGTTCTATTCTTCCTTTTAGCAATTCCATTTTGCTGTGGAGAATAAGGGGCTGTAGTTTGGTGAATAATGCCATGTTGTGCACAAAATTCATTTAATGGTGCATCATATTCACCACCCCTATCACTTCTAACCATTTTGATGGTTTTACCAAGTTGATTTTCAACTTCTGTTTTGTAGAATTTAAACATTTCTAAGGCTTCATCTTTACTTCTAAGTAAATAAACATAACAATATCTTGTGCAATCATCGATAAAAGTTATGAAATACTTTTTGCCTCCTCTAGTTTGAATAAATTTTAGATCACATACATCAGTATGAATTAATTCTAGAGGTTCAGTTTTCCTTTCAACTGATTTAAATGGAGCCTTAGTTAGTTTCGCTTCTACACAAATTTCACATTTATAATTAGGTTTAATTTCAAACTTTGGTATATAATCCAAACCAATTAATCTACGCAAAGCATCATAATTTACATGACCTAATCTACCATGCCATAAATTCGACTCAAGAATATAAGCAAAAGATGTGTTATTCTCATTCATAGCAACTTTTGGTACAACTGTCATTACATTTAGTTTAAAGAGACTATCACTCATGTATCCCTTACCAACATACATACCACTCTTTGTTAATACAAACTTATCAGACTAAAAAACAAGGCTAAAACCATTTTTACTTAACAAAGAACCAGAAACTAAATTCTTCCGGATGTGAGGTACATGCAGTACATTGTTGAGGGTCAGTTCTTTCCCTGATGTCATCTTCAAGATCACTTTCCCTTGTCCAGCCACAGTAGAAGTAGAAGAATTTCCCATGAAAAGTTGTTCACCATTTGCAGCCTCTTTGTAGGTAGTGAACATCTTCTTGTCCGCACATATGTGACGAGTTGCTCCAGTGTCAACCCACCACTCTTTGGGATTTCCAACCAAGTTAGCCTCAGACACCACAGCAGAGAGGTTGATGTCATTCACTCCGTCAGAGATGTAATCCAATTCTGTTACATTGGCCTGATTGGTGGTCTTCTTACTTGTACTTCCATGATCCTTCTTAGGACGGCGGCAGTCAGAAGCTCGATGTCCAGTTTTGCCACAGTTATAGCATTTTCCTTTGAACTTCTTGTTACCATTGTTATTACCTTGTTTAGGACCATCTCCAGTAAACTTCCTCTTTTTGTTATGTGGTTTTTGAACTTGTTCAACCACATTAGCCTTGGACTCAATGGGATTTTTCCCATTCCTCTTTTCAGCCTTTCGGTTATCTTCCTCAATTCTTAATCTTACAATTAACTCATCCATGGTCATCTCTTTGCGTTTATGTTTTAAATAATTTTTGAAATCTTTCCAAGCTGGTGGTAACTTTTCCACCAAAGCAGCGACTTGGAAAGATTCGCTAAGAGACATACCTTCTGAATGAATATCATGCAAAATTATCTAAAAACTTTGAACTTGAGATATTACCGTTTGGGAGTCTACCATAACAAAATCCAGAAATTTACCGACGACAAATTTCTTCGTGCCGGCATCTTCTGTTTTGTATTTCTTCTCCAAAGAATCCCATAATTCTTTTGCTGACTTCAGAGGACTGTAAACATTATACAGCATATTGTCAAGGCCATTGAGGATGTAGTTTCTGCATAGGAAATCTGAATGTTTCCAAGCATCTACAGCGGCAACAACTTGCCGATCACTTTCACCCTCTTTAAGTGCTGGAGCCTCTTCATGGAGAAACCGGGCCAAATTAAGAGTTGTAAGATAGAACAGCATCTTCTGCTGCCATCTCTTAAACTCGGTACCGTTAAATTTTTCCGATTTTTCTCCATGATTGATGGTACATGAACATGGTTCTGGATAGGGACCGATGTTGGTGTAAAAATAGGAGTACCACTGCCAGATGCAGTTTCAGTTGTAGTAGCCATAATCTCTGATTACAAAAATCAGAAAAATTAAAACACAAATTAATTTTCTAGTTACTAAAACCAGAAAATAAATTTTAACACAAAATAATTTTATTTTCCTTGTTGCTAAAACTAGAAAAATAAAATAGCACAATAATTTTCTGTTAACACAATTAATATTCTGCAATTGTTAATGACACCAGTATATTACTACTAGTTGTCAAAGAAAAGAGACAGTATATTACTACTATCTGTCAAATAGCATAAACACTATTTGTTTTTCCAACCAGAATATGTCTTTATGAAATCAGAAAATTATATACAATGAAGATACCAAAAAGGAATCTGTCTTAAGATTGTTGGTACAATCTTCACTGTATTTAAAAGATTTTAATTCTATTGTGTACAAAACAACAATTAGAATTTAAAGAAATAAAGAAAAGGAGAGAATATGTTTGATTACAAAAATCAAACCCGAAATAATAAATAAATAGATAAATAACAGATTTTATTTTGTTACAAAAACAAAATTAAAATCTGATTAAATAAACAAATAAAAAATAGAATAAAATTAAACAACTTACTTGGTTAATTTCTTTGAATAACTTTTCTGATCAAGTCCAGTGTTTAACACTGTGTCCTTAAGACAGATTCGTCCTCTCCACGGTGCTTTCAGAATTTGGACGTCTATCTCCCAGGATGAAATGATCTATCAACGAATAAATGCAGCACTACAATTTATTCGTTCGTCGAACACACAAAGTGTTTACACTCTTTCTTTCAGAAATAAAATGCAGCAATATGGCAGAGATCTAAAGCAGAAGATGGAGTACGAAAATTGGAGTGAAAATCCAAATGGGAGGCTGGTCTATTTATAGATGTATAGGTGGCTCTTGGTTTTGAATTAAACAGGTACTGTACCTGTTCAATTTGAATTAAACAGATACAAACAGGTTAGGCACTGTTTGGTTTGAAATTCAAACAGATTTAAATCTGTTGGATTCAAAAACGGGAAGGGCCCTGTTTGGATGAACAATAAATCCAAACCAGTTTAATTCTGTTTGAAAACGGGAAGGGCCTTGTTTGGATGAACATTAAATCCAAACCAATTTAATTTGAATTCTTTCAAATGTTTTTGGCCCAAAAAGATTAGTATTGGGCCGAACAAGCCCAACCCAACCTCACACCACGCACCCGCGCCCAGCCCGCCCGACCGACCGACTGGACGGACGGACGGCGGCGGCGCGCGCGTGTGTGGTGGTTTTTGGGTCCAATGGGTCTAGCCCATTTTGCCCATAACCTCTCCCTCTAAAACACTTGGGTACCCCTTGGGGCACACCCTAACTACCAAACCCATGCTTTATAAACCCTTTCAAAACCTCCCACCAAATCAATGTGGGACAAGCCTTATTCAAACCTTTAAGGTATTTCCACCAAAACTCCATTTCCATGGAGCATACTTTGGCTTCAATTTCCCATTCACGCGGTAATAGTTTTGAGCAACCAAATATACCACGTGAATCACAACGCGGCATAGAACGCGTTACCATTTTGACCCGTGTAAATCGATGCACGGGGCCCACCTAAAAATTAGACCAAACTTAGGAAAAAAATTCTGGTTTTAACTAGAATTTTATAACCATTTCCAACACTCACATCACCAGCTGGCAACTTCCTTGCAAGCCTGATGATCTGCAGCCATTTATTTATTTTAGTTAAATCCATCCATAAAATTATGCATTTGTCAAATCCCTTTTATAAGAAACATACTTGACAATAGTAATAACTATTTAAGATAATATGATGCTAATAGTATAGTGGAAAGCCTTTATTTGACTAGTTCCCCCCCATTCTCCCTTCCCTCTCTTGGCAGTCGGACATTTCCAACAGCCAGAAAAGGGATCTTAACAACCAAAAAGCATTAAAAATAAAAGCAACTAGATTGTCAATTAGCTGATACGTGAAACCAATGGAAGGATCATTTCCAACCAAAAATAAAATAATGATGGTATTAACACAAAAACAAAATGCCAAACATGAACACTCTTGACAGAAAGTGATGACAAAAAGAGAGAAGCGGGTTTAACATCTTGCTCATGAGTATACATATCATAAGTCTAGTTATATAGTCGTCCGGGTCAAGACCTGGCCCTTTTCTTTTCTGTAGTTTTGAGTTTACATTTGTTTTTGGGTTGTATTATACTTCATGGAGTTTTTTTTGTTGGTCAATCTTCACTGTATTTAAAAAAAAAATATGTTTGTATACTTGACAACAAACGAAATATAGAAGAAATAAAAGAAATGAGAGAATTTGTTTGATTACAAAAATCAAACCAGAAAATAAAATAAAATAGATTTTGATTTTGTTACTAAAACAAAATCAAAATCTGAAACAGGAAAATAATAAAATAGAAAATAAATTAATTACTTACTAAATTAATTTCTTGAACAAATTTTCTGATCAAGTCTAGTATTTAACACTGTGTCTTTAAGACAGATTCGTCCTCTCCACGGTGCTTTCAGAATGTAGACGTCTATCTCCCAGGATAAAATGATCAACAACAAACAGTAATAGCACTACAAACTGTTTGCACAACGAACACACTTTGTGTTTATACACTTTCTCACAAGAAAATAATGCAGCAAAATGTAGAGAATAATTGCAGAATTTTTTGGACAAAAATTGAGTGAAAAAACCAAGTGAGGACTAGTCTATTTATAGATGAAAATAGTGGTTGTTAGGTTCGAATCCAACAGGTATGGTACCTGTTTAGACAGATCAACAGATCTGGTATGAATTTCAAACAGATAAAAATTGTTTTGGGTTTGAATCTGGACAGATTCAGATATGTTTGGATAGTGAACCTGTACAGAAAATTTTGAAAAGGTGCAACAAATTTGAATTCAAAAAATTGAAATTTAAACTAGACAGATTTTATTTTACCAAAAAAATAAAATTGAATTCCAATATTTTTTGCCCAAAAAGATAAGTATTGGGTCGAACAAGCCCAACCCAACCTCACACCAAGCACCCACGCCCAAGCCCAGCCCAACCTGCCCCCCCAACTGACCACTGGATGGACGGCGGCGACGGCGCGGGCGTGTGTGTTTATTTTTGGGTCCAATGGGTCTAGCCCAATTTGCCCATAACCTTTCCCTTCTATAAACTTGGGGTGTCCCTTGGGGCCCTCCTCAAGTTACAAACTCATGCATTATAAATCCACAAAATTCTTCCCACCAAACCAATGTGGGACAAACCTTTATTCAAACCTTAAGGAATTTCCACCAAAAATTTTATTTCCATGGAGCTCACTTTGGCTTCAATTTCCTATTCACCCGATAATGGTTTTGAGCAACCAAATATACTACGTGAATCACAACGCTGCATAGAACGCGTTATCACTTTGACCCGCTAACTTTGGCGCATGAGTCCTACCTGAAAAATATACCAAAGTTTAGGAAAAATTTAATTTCCCAAAATCATTTCTAACAATCCCCCACATTAATGGAATTTGATGACAACAGAAATGCAACAATATGCAGAATTTGTCGAAAGAGTATAAATCAAAAATATCTTGCATCAGGATAGGTAGTTTTCGGCTTTGAACCTTCCCTAGTGATAACCTATCAGATGTACTAGCTAACCAATGGACGCGATGCCTTGAATTGTTCAGTCGTTTGTGTAAGCCAAGACAATAGATTTCACACAAAATATCTTCTGACACATCGTGGTTCTCACGGTTGTGTTCATTTTGGCCTTGAACGCTCTTGGTTGTTCATGAGTGCTTCTAGAGAATTTAGCCTCTTCATTTTCATAGAACCGGCCCCAGTTCGACACTCATATAGGTGATTCTTATTGTGAGTATCTTTTATACTTGTCTTGATTTTATGCCTAAATCAAGATATAAGTAATCATTAAAAGCTAAGCTTATCCTTAAACCCCTGTATAGCAGTTATCACTCTCACCATAGGAATGGGTAGGGAATTTTAAATCCCTTGGTGATTTCTGGTGAGCCACACATAACTTAATTGTCCCTTTGAACTTAGTTCTTGGGATCTCCAGTCACATAAGTAGGGTTACCATTATGATAACTCTTATGTAATAGGCTTTAATTACATCCCCTTCAATGAACTATACACTTAATCTTTAGCCAAACCTTTTGTTAACGGATTTGCAATATTCTCTTTAGATTTTATATAATCTATTGAGATTATTCCATCTGAGAGCAATTGCCTTACGGTATTATGTTGACGACGAATATGTCATGACTTACCATTATACATATGATTCTGTGCCCTGCTTATTCCAGATTGACTATCACAATGAATGCAAATAGGTGGCACAAGTTTTGGCCACATTGGAATGTCTTCTAAGAACTGACGAAGCTATTATGCTTCTTCTCCTACTTTGTCTAAAGCAATGAACTCAGATTCCATTGTGGATCATGTGATGCATGTTTGTTCATGGCTTTCCAAGAAACAACAGCGCCTCCCAGAGTAAAGACATATCCACTAGTGGATTTTTAATCTTTAGTATTTGATATCCAATTGGCATCACAATAACGTTCAAGTACTGCTAGATATCGAGTAAAGTTCAAACCATGATCACAGGTAAATTTTAGATATCTAAGAACCCGAATGACCGCTTTCCAATGGTCTTCTCCAGGGTTACTAGTGTATCTACTCAATTTACTGACAACATAAGCTATATCAGGACGAGTACAATTCATTAGGCACATTAGGCTTCCAATATCTAGGAGTATTTTAATTGAGACACCGCATCACCTTTATTTTTTGATAAATAAAGACTGATGTCTACAGGTGTTCTAGCTACATTCATATTATCCTTGATAAATTTACCATGAATTTTCTTAATATAATGTGATTGAGACAATGCATATCCGTCAGATATTTTAATAATTTTCATTCCTAATATTACATCTTTGACCCCCATATCTTTCATATCAAATCTTTTGTTCAGCATTTGCTTAGTTGATTTGATCATGTTTTGATTGCTTCCAATGATAAGCATATCATCCATATAAAGACAAACTATGACATATCCTTAGTCAGTGTTTTTAACATAGACGCACTTGTCACATTCATTTATCTTAAACCCATTAGTAAGCATAGTATGATCAAATTTTTCATGCCATTGCTTAGGTACTTGTTTTAATCCATAAAGAGATTTTACAAGCCGACAAACTTTCTTTTCTTGCCCTGGCACTACAACCCCTTCAGGTTGCTTCATATAGATCTCTTCATTTAGATCACCGTTTAAGAAAGCTTTCTTAACATCCATTTAATGTATTTCTAAATTATACAACGTTGCAATAGCAATAAGCATGCGAATGGATGTTATTCTTGTCACAAGAGAATATGTGTCAAAATAATTCAGACCTTCCTTTTGTCTGTAACCTTTTACCACAAGTCTTGCTTTATACTTATCTATTGAACCATCTGCTTTCATTTTTCTCTTGAATATCTATTTATATCCAAGAGGTTTAGATCCGGGTGGAAGATCCACCAATTCCCAAGTATGATTTTGCATAATGGATTCAATTTCATTATTAACAACCTCTTTCTACAAAGGTGCTTCAGGACCCGTCATTGCTTCCTTAAAGCTTTGAGGTTCATTTTCTAATAAGTATATCAAAAAATCTAGACTAAAGGATTTTGATGTGCTTACTCTCTTACTTCGTCTTGGTTCATCATCAGTCATATCCTGCTGGTCAAGACCATTACTAGTCGCTTGTGTTTGATTGTCATTAGTCTCTTGATTTTGTTTACAATCATAAGTTATTTTCTATGAACTTAATTCCTGTCATTTCTTATAAGGAAAGACATGTTCAAAAAATACAGCATTCCTTGACTCTATAATAGTGTTCACATTTATATCAGGTATTTCTAATTTTTGAGTCAGAAACTGATATGCACTACTATTCTGAGCATAACCAAGAAACACACAATCCACTGTTTTTGGTCCTATCTTAGTCTTTTTAGAAATAGGAACTTCTACCTTTGCCAAACACCTCCACACTTTTAAGTATTTGTAGGAAGGTGGTCGACCTTTCCATAATTCATAAGGAGTGTTATTGGTTTTCTTGTGGGGTATTCTGTTAAGAACATAATTAGCAGAAAATATTACTTCCCCTCACAAGTTCTGCGGTAAGCATGAACTTAGTAACATGTCATTCATCATTTCTTTAAGGATTCTATTATTTCTTTCAGCAATTCCATTTTGCTGTGGAGAATAGGATGCTGTAGTTTGATGAATAATGTCATATTGTGCACAAAATTCATTTAAAGGTGCATCATATTCACCACCCCTATCACTTCTAACCATTTTAATGGTTTTTCCAAGTTGATTTTCAACTTCAGTTTTGTAGAGTTTAAACATTTCTAAGGCTTCATCTTTACTTCTAAGTAAGTATACATTACAATATCTTGTGCAATCATTGATAAATGTTATTAAATATTTTTTGCCTCCTCTAGTTTGAACAAATTTAAGATCACATACATCTGTATAAATTAATTCTAGAGGTTCGGTTTTTCTTTTAACCGATTTAAATGGAGCTTTAGTTAGTTTCGCTTCTACACGAATCTCACATTTGTGATTAGGATCAATTTCAAACTTTGGTATATAATCCAAACCAATTAATCTACGCAAAGCATCAAAATTTACATGTCCTAATCTACCATGCCATAAATTCGACTCAAGAATATAAGCAAAAGATGTGTTATTCTCATTAATAGCAAGTTTTGATATAACCGTCATTACATTCAACTTGAAGAGACCATCACTCATGTATCCCTTACCAACATACATACCACTCTTTGTTAATACAAATTTATCTGACTCAAAAATAAGCCTAAAACCATTTTTACTTAACAAAGAACCAGAAACTAAATTCTTTCGGATGTCTGGTACATGCAGTACGTTGTTGAGAGTCAGTTCCTTCCTTGATGTCATCTTCAAGATCATCTTTCCTTGTCCAGCCACAGTAGAAGTAGAAGAATTTCCCATGAAAAGTTGTTCACCATTTGCAGCCTCATTGTAAGTATGAATATCTTCTTGTCCGTACAAATGTGACGAGTTGCTCTAGTGTCAACCCACCATTCTTTGGGATTTCCAACCAAATTAGCCTCAGACACCACAGCAGAGAGATAGATGTCATTTACCCCGTTAGAGATGTAATCTAATTCTGTCACATTGGCCTAATTGATGGTCTTCTTGCTTGTACTTCCGCGATCCTTCTTAGGGCGACGGCAATTAAAAGCTCGATGTCCGGTCTTGTCATAGTTATAGCATTTACCTTTGAGCTTTTTATTGCCATTGTTGTCGCCTTGTTTAGAACCATCTCCAGTAAATTTCCTCTTTTTGTTATGTGGTTTGTGCACTTATTCAACCACATTAGCCCTGGACTCAATGTGATTTTTACCATTCCTCTTTTCAGCCTTTCGGTTATCTTCCTCAATTCTTAGTCTTACAATTAATTCATCCATGGCCATCTCCTTGAGTTTATGTTTTAAATAATTTTTGAAATCTTTCCAGACTGGTGGTAACTTTTCCACTAAAGAAGCGATTTAGAAAGACTCGCTAAGAGACATACCTTCAGAATGAATATCATGCAAAATTATTTGAAAATTTTGAACTTGAGAAATTACCTTTTAGGAGTCTTGCATAACGAAATCCAGAAATTTACTAACAACAAGTTTCTTTGTGCCAGCATCCTCTGTCTTATATTTTTTCTCTAAAGAATCCCATAATTCTTTTACTGTTTTCAGAGGGCTGCAAACATTATACAGCATGTTGTCAAGGCAATTGAGGATGTATTCTGCACAGGAAATCAGAATATTTCCAAGCATCTACAACAACAACTTACCAATCACTTTCATCCTCTCTAAGTACTGAAGCCTCTTCACGGAGAAACCGGACCAAATTTAGAGTTATAAGATAGAATAGCATTTTTTGCTGCCATCTCTTAAACTCAGTGCCACTAAATTTTTCCAGTTTTTCTCCATAATTTATCGGAACTTGAACTTGGTTCTGGATAGGAACCGGAGTCGTTGTAACAATCGAATTTGGAGTACTACTTTCAGCAACCATAATATCTAATTACAAAAATCAGAAAAAATCAAATCACAAATTAATTTTTTAGTTACTAAAACCAGAAAATAAATTATAACAGAAAATAATTTTATTTTCTTGTTACTAAAACTAGAAAAATAAAAATACCACAATAATTTTTCTGTAATACAAATTAATATTCTGCAATTGTTAATGACACCAATATATTACTAATAGTTGTCAAAGAAAATAAACAGTATATTACTACTATTTGTATTTTCCAACAAGAATATCACTTTGTGAAATCACAAAAAATTAAATACAATGAAGACACAAAAAAAGTCTGTCTTAAGATTATTGGTCAATTTTCACTGTATGTAAAAAAAAAAAAATTCTATTTGTATACTTAACAACAAACGAATACAGAAGAAATAAAGGAAATGAGAGAATTTGTTTGATTACAAAAATCAAACCAGAAAATAAAATAAAATAGATTTTTATTTTGTTACTAAAACAAAATTAAAAACTGAAACAGAAAAATATAAAACAGAAAATAAATTAATTACTTATCAAATTAATTTCTTGAACAAATTTTCTGATCAAGTCCAGTGTTTAACACTGTGTCCTTAAGACAGATTCGTCTTCTCCACGGTACTTTCAGAATGTGGACGTCTATCTCCCAAGATAAAATGATCAACAACAAACAGTAGCAACACTGCAAACTGTTTACACAACGAACACACTTTATGTTTATACACTTTCTCACAAGAAATAATGCAGCAAAATGTAGAGAATAATTGCAGAATTTTTTGGACGAAAATTAAGTGAAAAATCAAGTGAGGGCTAGTCTATTTATAGATGAAAATGGTGGCTGTTAGGTTTGAATCCAACAGCTATGGTACCTGTTTGGACAGATCAACAGATCTGGTTTGAATTTCAAACAAATAAAAACTGTTTTGGGTTTAAATCTGGACAAATTCAGATCTGTTTGGACAGTGAGCCTGTACAGAAAATTCTGAAGAGGTGCAACAAATTTGAATTCAAAAATTGAAATTTAAACTAAACAGATTTTATTTTATCAAAAAAAAAAATTTGAATTCAAATGTTTTTGGTTCAAAAAGATAAGTATTGGACTGGACAAGCCCAACCCAACCTCACACCACGCACCTGCGCCCAAGCCCAGCCAGCCCGGATGGACGGCAGTGGTTGGCGCACGTGTGTTTATTTTTAGGTCCAATGGGTCTAGCCCAATTTTCCCATAACCTCTTCCTTCTACAAACTTGGGGTGCCCCTTGGGGCCCTCCCCAAGTTACAACCCCATGCCTTATAAACCCATAAAATTCTTCCCATCAAACCAATGTGGGACAAGCCTTTATTTAAACCTTAAGGAATTTTCACCAAAAACTCCATTTTCATGGAGCTCACCTTGGCTTCAATTTTCCATTCACCCGATAATGGTTTTGAGTAACCAAATATACTACGTGAATCACAACGCAACATAGAATGTGTTACCACTTTGACCAGCCAACTTTGGCGCATGGGTCCCACCTAAAAAATAGACCAAAGTTTAGGAAAAATTTAACTTCCTAAAACCGTTTCTAACACTTTTGTCATCGGGGGCCTCAGTTTCGAACTCGACATTGCTATGTTTATCTGCCAGGTTGGTGTGGTTGCGTCGACGACAAATTGGGTCGAGTCCGTGAATATGGAGGTCGCGCCCGCCATGGGCCGCGACTAAAATACACTTTCATGCGCTTGGGCCAAGAATATTGCATGGCTGACGATGGGCGGTGAGCTGCTTGGTCGTATTTGTGATGAGGTAGACTGTCCCGCGAATGTGTGATTTGTGCCCACGAATTTAGGACCACAACCGCGATATTCGAGTCTTTAAATATCTCCTTAGTGTGTGAAAAAACTAAATTTCACTCTTATTTTCAGGAGCTTCTATTTGCACACACCACTTCCTCTCTTTCCACACATTTAATGATTTTTTTTATTACATTTTTGTCCTAAAATTAAATTACCAAAATATCCATTTCCCCAAACCCTAACTCTAACTCTCTCAAACCATTAGTTTACACCATCACCCTCCATGGCCGCTACCTCTCCCCTCCTCTACTCTTCCCGCTGTCTTTTCTCTACCACTACGACTACCCTTTGCTTGAGAAGAAGATCGGCGCACCACTGCAATCTCCTTCCGCCTTCATTGCCCACCATTGCGATCTTCCTTCACCTTCGTCTCTCCCTGCTGCCTCTACTTTCTACGCCTTTCGCGACTGTAAGTATGATACTCCAAATTTCTTTTTGGAACATCATAAAATTTAAGACGCCCCAAATTTTTTTTTTGGAATATCATAAAATTTAAATAACAAATAATTTGCTAAATAAAATTTTAACAACTAGTTAGAGAAATTTTAAACTCTTACATAGTCAAAGTTTAATAACAAAACAAAATTACGAGTCCGCATACAATATTACCACTTTATAACATTCGTAATTACTAAAACAAAAGATAATAAAATTTTATTTTGTTATATTCTTGATTTCAAGTTAGCCACGGTGCTATATTAGCAGCGGTCCCAATTTCGGCTTCAATCCCTTCCTCGTCATAATCTAGCATAAAACGCCAGGGCAACAAAATATATGCTATGAGTTTTGCAACACAGTAAGAAAACATAACCAACTTATCATTCTTTTTAAGAGAACATAATCAAATAATAATCATGACAATTAAGAGAAAATGATGGAATTAATAGCATGATGATATAACAACAATTTAAAATAATTTCAACAATTTTTATTAGTTTAGGTGACACTCAAAATATCACCAAAGAGATTTGCTTACCAACCACTAAGCTATGGCCACGGTTAATTTGGAAACCCCCCCTTGGTCAAATATTCAAGAACTACAAAGGATGCTCACACCCAGAGTTATATACCCAAGCTGTGGCATCTGTGGTCTGCCCCAAGAGAACGGTCTGCCAGGGGTATGTAACCTCCCTACGTGCCACCCGCACATCCACCCTTATCCCAAAACCGAATACCGATAAATGTTCAAATAAGTCCCGTGCCATCTTAGAGTTTCGCGACACAATTTATATGAGAATTCTCAAAACCAGGACTTAGCATGAACAACCGGTATGAACCTTCAATTGTTAACTTTATATATGTTGTTAATCATTTCGGTTAGTTTTTATATTAATCATAAATAATTCCAATTTTTAATCACAAATAATGTTATGCCAACTCATTAAAATTCCCAACATAAAATATTATACATGTCACGCATTAATAAATAAATGTACAAAATTTAAATAAACAATTTATTTAAACCATTGTATGAAATAATAATTTAGATACAAAGAAAATAAACCATAATCACACACATGCATGGATTTTTAAATTATTAGACTAGCACAATATTAAATAAACCACAATACACCCATACATGGATTACTAATTTACAATATTTAATGAATTAGACCCACAAAATAATTAATTTTTATCCAAATAATTAATTGAAGTAATGATCTTAACATGCCCAGAAATTTTCAGGATATACCTTAGGTAATAAAAATTATAAATATTATTTATACAATTCTAAAATTCATGAAAATCTACAGCATATTCAATAAACATGTTTAGGTCATTTTTGAGAAAGAATTTCCCAAAAATAAGTTATAAATAATTCTGTAAGATTCCCAGAAATTTTCATGACACAGATTTATCACATTTTCTTAAATTAATTCCATACTTAAATTTATAAATCAAATCCATAATATAAAAATTTATTATGAAATTAGACTTCTCAAATTTCATTTTTTATTTAGAAATTACCAGATTGGTTTAATATAAATTTTTTAATGATTTTTCAAACACATAGTAAAATCTGTCTTACAATTCCAAATTTGGTTAAAAATTTATATAAATTCGTACAAAACTCAATAATTGTTGCAAACTTTCGTAGATGAACTAGACATCATTCTCAACAACTTTGTAGAAGAAATGATCTCCAAAGTTTGAGTATAAAATGTTCTAAAAATTCGTACAACTGTTTGGCAGATTTAAGGGCCAAGTAAAATCTTCAATCCTCTCTTTAATGGTATAAACTTACACATGCAAGCCTATTTTCACAATAATACCATGACTTTAAGACTACTAATATCTTCAAATTTGATATACAAATCCAAAATTTATATACAATTATAAATAAAATTCTATCTATAAATGTTGCTAGGAACACAATCTGAAATTTTAACTTAAAAAAAAATGAGTGGGTTGAGAGGGTTTTCTTACTTAGTTGTAGGATTGAAATAGAATGTGAAATGGTAGGAAAATATGCAACATTTTTAACTCTCCTCTTATTCTCTTACTCCACTTCGCAGATTTTCTTTTGCAGATTTCCTTTACATTTTCCAATCAAAGAAGTAGCATGCATATATGTATACATATACATGTTGAGGCTCCCCCCTCTCTCTCTCTCTCTCTCTCTCTCTCTCTCTGTCTCTCTCTTCAAATCATTCTGTGGAGTCTAATCAATTTTGCAAGTCCAAGGCACATAATTGGGTCTCATCCCTATATGGCATACCAAGCAAACAAGTGGCAATGTTGCCACCGATGATTTTTTTTTTTTTTTTTTGTA
>JAPPVO010007426.1:0-14194 GCA_030407325.1 Camellia japonica | reverse complement strand
TCCTCTCATCGTACATCTCTCTATTCTTTATTCTCTCATTTTTCATCCCTCCCCAGGTATGGTTAATGGATAAGCTGAAGGTTGTGGACTCTTGCCAGCATATTCAGCTCGCGGCTACTTCTTCAGGTAACGCCTAGTTGACGCCCTTGATGAGGGTTGGTGGTTTGAATGGATGTGCGGTTTGTCCGCAGACCGCATTGCTTGGCGGTGCCCTTGGCTAAATCTCCCAATGATGAGTTACAACATGACCCGTCAACCCGGGATCCAATTGATTGGCTTGACTCACTGTGTCTTCTATTTTCCATTCCGTATCCTGCGCCAGTTCGGTCATAATCAGACTTGTCTGCCGGAAGGGATAGAGTATCCCGGTTACATTCCCGATTCGAGGCGCACAGCTGGCCCGGTATGCCACAGCATGGAGGACGAGAGAACTCCTGGCCCCCGCTCCCGCTTTCAGTTGCACTTTGTCTGATGAGTGCTTGGATTGGCTTAATGAAGAGGCACATGAGGGGCCCACTTTGGCATCAGAGGCTTCGACCAGCTCTGGGAGGGGGCGCAGGGACATTTGACTTGACCATGCCCCGGATTTATTGCTTTATTAGTACTTTCAAGTTTTCTTTATGAATGTAATAAAAAGCAACTTCAATTGTATGCAAGAGCAAGAGAACTCTATTTGAAATCAATGAAATTGAAGGTTGTGGTACTGAAAATTTTCCGTTTTGGTCCAGAAATGGTCTTGGTTGTAAAAAGATTTATTTGAACAAAGTCATCTTTATTAAAACTTTTCAAAACTATTTTCGATATTGATCAGAACTAGACACGCTTGAGATCTGTCACTGAGATGCACAACCCCGGATCCTAGCAACTGGAAAGTTGCCCCTTGTTTGAATGGTACCACAGCACTGTATGGCAACGGAAAGTTGCCCCTAGTCTGAATAGCACTGTACTGGAGATTGCGATAAATGCTGATGGGCAAAGATGACCAAGATGATCAAATGGACAAAGTTGATCGGGGAAGAGTTTGTGGCTGAACTTCGGGATGAAGCTGCCTACGTATCCCAATGATGAGAATCAAGCCTTACGTAGTTCAGGCTTGGGTTCACTCGGGTATTTTCACTCTCCTTTTGCGCTCTAACTTTTGCCAAGGCCGCCCTTTGCGGGTTTTCAACCTTGCGAGCTCAGTTTTTATATTTTTCTAATTTTTTGTGCTCTGAATTTTGCCCAGGTCGCCCTTTCGAGTTTTCGGCCTAGCGAGCCTCTCAGGGGTAATATTTCTTCAACTTGTCCAAGTTGATCGGTTGGGAGAACTCTAGGCCATCTAGGTCCATCAGAACCACAGCTCCACCTGACCAGATCGACTTGATGATACAGGGACCAGTCCAATTGGGTCTGAACTTGCCCCTTGGGTCGTGGATGGCAGCTCGGTTGTCTTTGAGCACCAAATCCCCTTCCTTCAAATTCCTAGACTTAACTTTCTTGTTAAAAGCCCGGACGATTCTGCGTTGATATCCTTGGACATGGTACAGTGCTCTTAATCTCCTTTCATCGAAGAGCATGAGTTCCTCGAATCTGCTCTGCTGCCAATCTGCCTTGGCTATCTGACACTCAGCCAGTACTTGTAAAGATGGGACCTCAATCTCTATAGGTAGAACGGCCTCCATCCCATAAACCAAGGAATACGGAGTCGCCCCGGTAGAAGTCCTAATTGAAGTTCGGTAGCCCCACAGAGCGAACGGCAACTTATCTGGCCTGTCCCGATAGGTTTCCACCATCTTCTGCAGTATGTGTTTGATGTTTTTGTTGGCGGCCTCAACTGCTCCGTTGGTCTGCGGCCGATACGTGGACGACTTATGAAAAGCCACATTGTATTTCTCCAACAAATCAATCACCTCTTTCTTGAAGTGGGAACCATTGTCTGAAATGATCTCGTTCGGTACTCCATAACGGCAGATGATGTTGTTTCTGATAAACTTCGCGACATACGAAGCATTCAACACCGCATAAGATTGGGCCTCGACCCACTTTGTAAAGTAATCTATTGCTACCAAGATAAACTCATGCCCATTTGACCCCTTCGGAGTAACAGCTCCAATCACATCGATCCCCCAAACTAAAAATGGCCATGGCGACGTCATGTTGTACAGCTTTGACGGCGGGATGTTCATGCGGTTTGCGTGAATCTGGCATTTGTGGCATCGCCGAACAAAGCCGATGCAATCTCCTCCATGGTAGACCAGTAGTAGCCCTGTCTGAGGATCTTTCGTGCCAGCATCACCCCATTCATATGTGCCCCACATTCTCCTCCATGGATGGCCTCCATCAGGCGCTTCGACTCTTCGGCTTCCACACACAGCTTGTGCATTCCCAGATGACCTCTTTGTACAACTTACCCCCGCAGATGATAAACTGAACAGCCATTCTTCTGATTGCCCTCTTGTCCTTGGCATTTGCCCCTGGTTGATATGCCTCCTTTTCCAAGAAGTTCCATATATCGTGATACCAAGGGTTGTTATCCTGCACTTCATCTATGGCAGAGATTGACTCGTAGGCAGGTGTAAATTTCTGGTCAATAATGACTGGACGCATCCGGACCCCAGACGGGATGTCTATCATGGAAGATAGAGTTGCTAGCGAATCTGCGAGCCTATTGTTCTCTCTTACTAGGTGAGTGAAACTTAGTTTCTCAAACCGAGGAATTAACAAATCCAAGGTTTGGTGGTAAACTATCATCTTTTCCTCTTTGACTTTCCAGTCTCCTTTGGCTTGAGACACAACAAGGTTCGAATCTCCAATGACGTCCAATCGTCTTGCCCCTAGTTCTAGGGCAGCTTCTAGACCGGCAATACATGCCTCATACTCTGCCTCATTGTTTGAGACTTTGAATCGAAGCTTGAATGCTAAAGGGATACGGGAATCGTCAGGCGCTATCAGCAACACCCCTATCCCATACCCGTATTGATTTGATGCTCCGTCAAAGTACATCGTCCAAGTTTCATCTTCGATGTGCAGAATAGCTTCATCTGGGAATAGGTACTCAACCGCTTCATCCCCATCAACCGGGTGGTCGACAAGGAATTCCGCTACTGCTCTCCCTTTTACTGACTTGCGCGTCACATACTTGAGATCAAATTCAGAGAGCAACAGCAACCAACGAGCTAGCCTACCCGTAAGCGCTGGTTTCTCGAAAAGATATTTGATGGGATCAAGTCGTGAAACCAACATTACAGAGTGAGCTAACAGGTAGTGCCGCAGCTTCCTGGTAGCCCATACCAAGGCCAAACAAGCCTTCTCCAGCGGAGTGTAGCGGGTCTCGTAATCTAGCATCTTCTTGCTCAGATAGTAGTTGGCCCTTTCCACTTTATCTTCCGACTCTTGTGCGAGCATGCAGCCCATTGTAGTTTCAGTTACTGACAGGTACAGTATCAACGGTTTTCCCGGCTTTGGTGGTGACAACACGGGTAGATTCTGTAGATATTCTTTAATCTGTTCAAATGCAGCTTGGCATCGGCCGTCCCATTGGAACTTCTTTCCTTTCTTCAGGAGACCAAAAAGTGGTTCACAAGTTAGGGTTATGTAGACACCCCATTTTTGACCGTCCTCAAGACTTGGACGTCACCGTTGGAACACTCGGTGATTATCCATGTTTGTGTTCGTTTGGAGTTCCCGGAGTTCTTGGCTGCGCGCGCCTTGCCTCAGGACCTCCGAACTCGACCGTTTGATGTTTGGTTTTGCACCAAACACTTTTGTTTTGCCTTGGGAAGGCAGGGAATGCTTTGTGAGGCATCCCCATATACCACCGGCTGTGGCTAGAGGCCACCGGCTGGCTGGTGTGGCCACCGGCACTATTTTGTGCCGGTCGGCACTCTTTTTGGCGAAATGACCATTTTGCCCAGCCGGCTACTGTGCACTTGCTTTCTGAGATATTTTCAGACAGCTGTGTGCAATCTGATTCCCCTCCATACACGTGTATGGGGGATGAGCCCTTAGTTGCTTAGCTTGTAAGTCTTACAAGTTCTATAAGAGGAAGGTTCTTCCTCTTGGCTTAAGGTTGGGATTTCTTGAGAGGTTTCAGCCATTTAGAGAGAGAGCAAGCTCTGGTTTTAGGTTAGATATATATCTATCTATCTCTCTCCTTTCTTGCTTATTTAGTACATTAGGTGCCTTAGTTCACACTATTGCACACAGCACCTAGTGTCTCACCTTCTCCTTGCAACTGAGGTTCTAAGGGCTGGTTTTTAGTGTTCTTGACTGGTTTGGAGCTCAAGGGACCAACTACTCCAACCTTTGTGAAGAAAAGCTTCAAGGGTAAGGAACTTACTTTATTTACCCCATTTTTGCATTCCATTTTTGCTTGCTTTAAAACAGTTTTTGTGCCTGGTCTATAACACAAAAAAGTTCTATTTTTTAACCCTCTTTGTTGTATCTTAAGAGTGTTTAGTGGTTTGGGGAGTTTGCCCCCCTTTAGGCCTTGAAAAGGGCTCATTTTTGTGCTATTTTGGAGAGATCCGGGACTTGTGTGCTTGGACCTTTCCACCACTGAAATCTTGAGGGATTTCAGTGGTGGAGATGGTGCCTTAAAGTCCTAGAAAGGGGAGGGCCACCCCCTCTCCTTGATGTCCTTGAAAAGGGCAAGTTTTGCTTCCTTATGGAGCTTCATGCTTGAGTGAGTGTTGAGCAATGTTTGACTTGTTTTCCATGCTTATATTGCCATGATATAACATGATTTCAAGTTGGTTTTGGTCTCCTATGCATGCTTAGTATAGTTGCCTTGTAATGCCTCTTTATGCCTTAACATGTCTAGGTAGTGTGCCTCCATTTCTAGCATGTTTTAAGCTTGCATTTGTGAAGCTTGTATGCTTATTTTGCCATGATTTAGCTCTGTCCATAGTTGCTTTGGTCAATCTCATCATGCATTACATAGCTCCTTTGTATTTGGCTTGTTGGCCTTGAGAGCATGTGAGTGTAGCATGCCTTGCTTGCCTTATTTATTATGGTTTGGAACCATTTAGCATGGTATTTCAGACCTTTTAGTGTACTTGTATGCACGCTTTAGTTGCTTTTAATGCTTTAAAAGCATGTGTTGAATGCTCCATGTTTTGGTCATGTTGCACGCCTTTGTGCTTGAACCTCTTAGATGCCATCTAGGTGCTCCTTAGGCTTTGTTTAGGTCTGCTTGTGTGTTTTGAGTCCCTTTAGCTTTGTGAGGCTTGGTAGACTTGGCCTTAGTTTAAGCCTTAATGGCTTGTTTCAAGACTTGGACCATTTGTTGCATGCTTTGGCTTGCTTTGTTGCATGATTTGGCATCATATTTTGCATGATTTTCAGAGCTTTATATGCATGCCAATTGTCCATGTTTAACTCACTTCAAGTGTGCTTGAATGTTGCTTGTTTATGCCTTGAGTTGGTACCTTAACATGTGTATGTGTGCATGTGTGTTGGCCCTCATAATTTAGCACTTTGGCTACTGATTTTAGGCCTTCTTGAGTTTGCCTAATTCATGTATAAGACCACCCCCCCATTGGTTTGCATGCTTGCTTGTGTGCCTTGCATAAGTGCATCACATTGTTCATTTTGCATGATAGATAACATGCTTAGGGCTGCATCACATTTGCATGCATGTTAAGCCTCTTGAAATGAAGCATGATAGAGGTTTGAGCACCCTTGCTTGCTTGTTTGCATTGCATGCATTTGAAATCAAAGTTGCATTCTTGGTTCTTAGGGCCATCATGCATGGAAATGCGCGATTGGTGGTCCGGGAATCGAGGCACATGCCCCTTCGAGTCAATAACATAATAGGGAGTGTTTTGTGTGCATACATGCCTTGAATTGCATTGCCATGCAAGTTTTGCCCTCTGCTGCTGTGAGTTGCAGGTTCTGCAGGTGTTAAGTGTGCCGACCGGCACTATTTAGTGCCGAACGGCAGTGATTCCCCAGCCGATGGAAAAATTCAGTGCCGGTGGCCTCCTCCTTCGGCCGGTGATGTTCTACCCCAGCCGGTGGTACTCCCGTGCTCTGAGAGGCACTCCTGGGACTTTGGCAATTTTCAGAGAGAGAGAGCAGGGGAAACAGAGGCACACTTGCATGGCGGTGCGATTCTGAGCGAGTCCCGGGCACGCGCATTCATTTGGCCCTCATCCCGAGGCGGTTTAATGCTTAATTAGATTAATTAATTTATTTAATTAATTTAGTTAATTTGTAATATTTAATTAGCTAGAGTAGTTAATTATTTATTCATTTCTGTATTATTATTCGGTCCCTCCGAGTGAGGGCAAAATTGTAATAAGTGTGTGTGAGTGGGTGTATGTCTTCCAAACCCCCATTTCTTTCTATCCCTTTTATTTGCCCGCTTATGTTGGTAGATTAGGGCATACTTATTTTAGCATACCTCGTGCAATGCATGCGTGCATTCATGCATTTGTTTACATGCACCGGGCTCGGTACATCATACAAACCGCATTGCAATTTTCAAATCCAAATTGAATACGTGCTATTCGCACATCTCATGTGCCATGTTTAGGGTTAGCCGAGCCTACTCTAGATTGCATCTATGCCTGTGTTGCATTAGTCACTTAACATGAACTAGGGCATGCATGTTTGCTAACTAGTTTATTGTTTTGGCACGGAGTACGATGTAAGTTTTATGCTTTAGCATGTCGCATGCGTGTGAATGTAAAACATGACAGTATGCCTGCCATGCGGCTAAATGCTTACGTGAGATAAGCTGTTTGAATGCCTGTGGGTGGAGGTTGGATTGTCTGAGTCGGAACAACTCATTGAAATCCGTATTTTAGCCTACTTGCGGTAGCAAAATCTAACACGTTTTTCGAGACAAAACGGATATGCAATGTTTATTTCCAAGTTAGGCAATCTAGTCTATACTTTGCTGTGCGCATAACATAGTAATTCTAGGCTAATAACCGGAATAAGAACGCATAAAGTTTCAAAAATTGGATATCACGGTTAGTAGAGGCCGGTCTTCGGACCGGGCGAAAGGGGGTGCTCATAGCTGACCTTCCCCGATCGTAGCCCAAGCTCCCGAGCCAAGACCACTTTGGTGATGGACGGACACGTGGCCTTCGGGCAGCACCTAGAGTCAGGGTTTTCCTAATTTTCCATTTTAAATATTTAGGTGGCGACTCTGTAATCTGGCAAAGCAGTCCATGTTTGGCACTACTTTTTCAAAAATCTGTTTTTTCTTCAAAACGATTTGCCGGATTTTGGACTCTTTGGTTCAGATTTAGAACCGCGACACAAATCGAGTCCGAAACTGTAGCCGAGGTCCCCGCGGACGTGCTACATGTTAGTTTAGAGATAAACCGTCTATGAATTGCACTTTATCCAGAAAGCCTCGCACCTCCTTTTCAGTCATTGGTGGTGGCATTTCTGAGATGGCCTTGATTTTGGAAGGGTCGACTTCGATGCCCCTTTGTGTAATCAGAAATCCCAGCATTTTTCCCGCTGTAACACCGAATGTACACTTCTGAGGATTCAACCGCAGCAGAAATTCCCTGATCCTTTGGAAAAACTTTTTCGCAAGGCGGTGTAGTGGCCCTTTCTTTCTTTGGACTTGACAATCATGTCGTCCACATACACCTCGACCTCTTTATGGATCATGTCATGTAATATTGTGGTTGCAGCCCGTTGATATGTAGCCCCAGCGTTCTTCAACCCAAATGGCATCACTCTGTAGCAATATGTACCCCACGGGGTGGTAAAAGCAGTCTTTTCCCGGTCTTCGGGTGCCATTACTATCTGATTATAACCTGAGAAGCCATCCATAAACGAAAGCAAAGCATGCCCCGCTGTGAAATCTACCAACTCGTCGATATGCGGTAAGGGAAAGTCATCCTTCGGACTGGCTCTGTTCAAATCCCTGAAATCCACACATACCCGGATTCTGCCATCTTCTTCGGCACTGGAACAATGTTGGCCAACCAAGTCGGGTATTCGGATACCAGCAGGAAGCCTGCGTCAATCTGCTTGGTGACCTCTTCCTTGATCTTAATGGCCCAATCAGGGCGGATCCTTCTGAGTTTCTGTTTGACAGGTCGGGCCTCGGGGTCAAGAGGGATCCGGTGCTGTACAATCTCAGGATCGATTCCAGGCATGTCTTCGTAGGACCACGCGAAAACATCTTTGAAATCTTTTAATAAAGCGACTAAGCGCTCGCGTTCCTCCGAAGACAACGTGGACCCGATCTGGACCAGCCGCGGGTCCTTCTCAGTACCAATGTTCACGGTAGTGATTTCATCCATTAAGGGTTTAACAAACCTCTCCTGCTCTTGTTCAATTAGTCGTTGCAAAACCGAGGAATTTCGTCCTCGTCGTTTTCATCAAAATTTTGAAAGTCCTGATTTAAGCAATAAACCAAAGGCACAGAAAAGTACTCGGAAACCACAGTCACCTCATTCTCATTAGATACTTCCGAACCGTCCAATTCTTCTGTTACAACAGACTCAAAAGAGAGAAAAAGACGACCTGGACAGGACTGTGGCATCCGGGTTATCACCCCCAGGAATACCGAACTCAGACTCAGACGAGCTGGAACCTGATTCCGACTCACAAGACTCGGTGGAATCAGATTCCGGCTCACTACCTGACCCGGTGCTGCTAGATAAAAATCCCTCCTCGTACTGCCAGGTGAGGGAGGGTGCGATGGATGCATCCAAAATAGCTGCTGGTAGGCCCCAGCCGTTTCATCTCCGATCATGGACACCGAGGAGTTATCCCCCAAGCACAACTGGTCGATCAAAGGATCTGAAAGTAGACATGCCAGTGCTACCCCCATTTCAAACTCTGTGTCCGCAGACTCTAACTCTTGCTATGCTCATCTCAACTGTTGGGTCTGTCTGCTCTTCAGCAACATCATCCCCAGCAACTGTAGGTCAAAGAAAATTTCAACCCCGGCACGCGCTTCTTTCTGCGTTCACCACGGCTCCGGAAAACCACAGAATGGAAAATCCTCCCCTCCCGGACGAAGCGTCCGTTCAGGGTACCTCGGATGGGCCGATGCATCAATTCAAAGGGCTTTCCCATCTGTTTTGCTTTGGCTCTTCCAGCCATCTCTTTTCCTTTTCTTACCCAATCTTCCTTGGTGGGCGATAACCCAGGCCAAAGGTATGGGGGTTGTGCGGCACTTCGGCCAATGCTGCAATGCCCTTACGGCCGCTCTTTCCTAATCCCATCCCGGGGATGTATTGGAGCTTGTTCATGAGATACACTGCTTGAGCACTGACATATATCCCTTCTCGTTAGTAGCCATGATACTCTGTACAACCTGAGCCTCGGCCAAGGTAAAACCTGATATGAATACATCCTCCATGCCATGCTCGATTTCTAGAACAGGCGTGGATACCTCTGGTGGTGGGTGGATTGATGAATTCCCAAAGACAATGGCTACTCCCTTCCCGTAGGGGTATTTCACCATTTGATGCAAAGTAGACGACACTGCCTTCACCTGATGCAGCCACGGCCGCCCTAAAAGCAAATTGAAGGTTGCAGGGACCTCTAAGACATGGAAATCTATCTCGTGCTGCCCCGGCCCAACCTTTGTCTGAACTTTAACTGTTCCCATCACTTCTCTACTTGTATTGTCATATGCCCGGATGACCTGGGCTGTTGGTACAAAATCCACGGTTTTCAAGCCAATCGCATATGCTGTCCTTGCTGGGCAGACATTGAATGGCAGACCCGGTATCAACAAGTACCACCGGTATCCACTTATTTCTACACTCCACGGAGATGTAGAGGGGTTTATTGTGATTTATGCCCTCGGGCGGAAGTTCTTTGTCTGAAAAGGTCAATGTCGGGGAACCTCCTCCCGGAAAGACCAATCCACCAGCTGCTCTGGCGTGGTTTCTATTGAAAGCTTCGCTTTGTCCATGGCTGATAAACAGCCTCTCTATGCACCCGTGATGCCATGAGCAGTCCCCAAATGGAGATGTCTGCTTGTATCTTTTTCAGCTGTTTGAGTACGGCTTCTTCCTCAAGCTGCTTCTCCTTTTGCTTCTCAGCCTCTCTATCCTTCCCGAGGCCTCTGGCTGATCTAAGTGTGGGGGTTTGAAATACCGCCCACTCCGCGTCATGTGGTCGACCTCTCCAAGGTACCAGGTGTCATCAGGTTGGTTGTTCCCCCAATCTTCGTCCGTATGGGCAAGACACAAGTCTTCATCTTCCCACCACATTCCATCAGCAGCTGACAGACATCTGTCCGGCCCTGGTATGACTGTTTTTGCGCTCGCAGCACCTTCCATCCACATGCCTGCAACATTCTCGGTTCCTGTGCACACAGCAGTTTCAACTCCCACATGGGCCTTTGCTTTCCTGATTCTCTCGGAATCTTCAAAACTTGCTTGTTCTGACATGACTGACTGTTCAATCATCTCCGTACTCAAAATGTTCCAATCTCGGGCGAAATTCTTGACACCGGCGCCCCCCGGCGATGTGTTCTGCTCTTCGACCCTTCCGGCCGTCGCTGATATTCTCATTCCTGCTGAACTCTGCTCTGCCTGAAATTCTCCTACCACATCGGGTTGATCGTCCAACCACCCAGTAACTTCCGCTGAATCCTCATAATCGAACCACGCAACTGCCGCGTCCTCTGGGTATTGGTCACTGTAAATTGGAGATCGGCCAGGTCCTCCCCTACAGCTGTTACATCATCTGTTCCCTGCCCCAGACTATCTCCTGGATCACACACAACTCTCCCCTGTTGGCAATTCTACTCCGGGCCCATCTTGGCCTTTTGATGAAATGTAGTCACTCGGACTATATGTCTTCCCAACGTAACTCCCAGATTCCGCAGACTCTGACTCAACAACCTGTTTCTCCTTTGGAATCTCCTTCCCCTGTTCTTGGCGGTCACCACCGCTGGCTTAGATTGGGTCATGGAGATGTCCATCATGCACAAGTCGGTGCAATCGGGGAGGAACACCTCTGGTTTAGGCAGGTGGGTAGGTGTGATATAGATACTAGGGTCGTAGGACACGGTCCCAGTATAGATGAAATTGAGTCTTTTGGGTGGTGGAGCTTGGTTATGTGTGCGGGGAGGGGATTTGTAGTAACATTGGGTTTTCGGGAGGCAAAATCACCCCATTGTCGATGAGATCTTGGATCTCATGACGCAACCGGAAGCACAGATCGGTGTCGTGACCGTGCTGTTGGTGAAATGCACAATATTGGCCGGGTTATGGGTAGGAGGAGTTTTTCTGGTAAGGGCCGCGGCTCCAGGGGCTTCAGGTGCCCTTTTTTGATCAAAACCCCCAGAGCTTTGGATAGGGGCATATATAGTGGGGCGAAGGTTCTGGTGTTTCTGGGTGGGTATTTGGTTGTTTGTGGGTTCCGGACGCGCCGGAGAATGGTGCAGCTGCCGTATTTCTTGGAGGGGGTTGGCGGTGACCATGCTTACTTCGGTGGCTCTCGTAGTAGTAGTGCCACTCGGGCCTGCATTGCTACCACGATTGAAAGTTCGTCGGGGTTGCTCCCGTCGTTATCAATCAAGCCTTGCTTCAAGGCATCTTCAATCTGCACCCCCATTTCATGTAGGTCAGAAAAAGTAGAAAGGGAGTACTATCATCTTTTGCATCAACTTCGGCTGAAGATTGCGCACAATCATCCGAATCTGGTCTTTGTCCGTAGGCCTCAAGGTCATCATCGAAGCCTTGGCCCTCCATCTGGTTACAAACTCTGAAAAACTCTCCTTAGGCTCTTGCCTAGTCGTCTCGAGATCACGGGTCGTAATCTCAATCTGTGTATTGTATGAGTACTGCGCGATGAAGGCCTCAGCCATTTCGTCCCAATTCCTCTTAACGTCATCTTCTAGCTTGGCATACCATATGGCCGCCACACCCGACAGGGTCCGGCCAAATAAAGACAACTTCTGAAGCCTACTGAGGCCCATTGGCCTTAGAACATCTGAAAACAGTCTTAAGTGCACCATGGGGTCCCCGGACCCGTCAAATCGATCAATATGAGGCATTTTGAATCTGTCGGGCAGCGTCACAGCTGCGTCGGTGTATCCATCTTCAATGTCGGGGATAGTCTTGACCCCTTGTGATCTCTTGAACAGCTTTTCAAGCTTGCTCAACTTTAGTGCGGTGGGATCAGTTCGAACTCAAAGGGAGAGTCCGGTAGGTTGGTGGGTGTTTTTGACAGCTGAGGTTGGATTTGAGGTAGGATCGGAGGTGGGGGTGGTCCTGTGGGAAGTTCTGTATCATTCTGAGCATTGGTCGTCTCTCCGAGATTCGGGGCTCCTGGTGGAGGAGGAACTTGTTGCGAAGCAGAGGCTCCGGTTTGCTGCTCTAGCCTGGCAATTGTCTCTGCCTGTTCCTTCACCAGTGTGGCCTGTTGCCTGGCAAATTCTGCCTGTCGGACAGCATCTTGCTGCATCATTTTCATGCTTTCTTGGAGGTGGCGCACCATCTCTTCTAAACTAGCCATGCTATTCTGCTCTGGTTGAATTACCGGTATATATTCTCTCTCTGTTGGTGACACGGAACCCTGATCCCTACTGAACACAGGTGGGGTAGATAAGGCCCTCTGAACTGACTGCTGTGCTGATGTCCTCTGTCTGACTGACCTCCGCCTAGTAACCGGGGGTAGTGAACAGTACACTGGTTGTCCGTCTATCAGATCCTCAGATCGATGGAGTCGACGACCTCTAGTCCAGAGTGCTTGGGGAGTATCTACTGGGTCAGAAGCAATCGTGCTCAACTACCTAGTAAAAAGATAAATAAAGCGTATAAATAACAGAAAATCGGACAGCATAACGGCATAAAATAAACAACACACGGTTGGATAACACGCTGAAACTCGATACACTGTTCCTCAAATACTGATCACTGTTTCTGAATCATTGCCCCCAAGTCTGAATCTGGTACCCACAGATAACTGATTCCCCAAAATACTGTTACTGGTGCCCTCAGGCGGGATAAAACTCGCAAACTGATATGCGCATTCCCTGTAGAGATACATTCTAAAAGCACATAGCAGTAAAGAGCCAAAACACCCCTATGTTGGGGTAGGGTTTCCCTGTCCTATTTTGTCAGGAGCTAGGGTTTCACTACGCACGCAGCGGTTTCAACAACCTATATCGGGTAAGCAACCTGTCCTAGTTTGGAATGGTCACTATGGATCCGAATATGCACTAGGTCGAATGGTCAAAAAGGGTGCCCCGGTAAAACCGGGGTTTGTGTTCCCATACTGGCAGAGCCCGCAACCGGTCAGCCTTATGGTCATGCCTTGACAAGACAAGCCTCCGGCAAACCGCTCAGGAATAGCAGATGGCCAACACGGTGTCCTAGGCGCACCAATGCACATGCAATGCAAAGAAACACATAAGTGTAGTCAAAACAGGATATCACGAGTTCGAGTCAAGCTCTCTAAAATCCCCAGCAGAGTCGCCAGAAACTGTAACAAGCGCCGCGGGGACCTCGCTACAGTTCGGACTCCCTTTTGTGTTGTTGCGGTTCTTAATCTGAACCAAAGAGTCCAACTCTGGCAAATCGTTTTGAGAAAAACAGATTTTTTGAAAAGAAGTGCCAAACATGGACTGCTTTGCCAGATACAGAGTCGCCACCTAAATATTTTTTAAAATGGGAAATTTAGGAAACCCTGACTCGGTGCCAAAGGCCACGTGTCCGTCATCACCAAATGTCTTGGCTCGGGAGCTTGGGTACGATCGGGGAAGGTCAGCTATGAGCACCCCCTTTCGCCGGTCCGAAGACCGGCCTCTACTAACCGTGATATCCGATTTTGAAAACGTTATGTTCTTATTCCGGTTATTAGCCTAGAATTACTATGTTATGCGCACAGCAAACAAGTATAGACTAGATCGCCTAATTTGGAAATAAGCATTGCATATCCGTTTGTTTTGAAAATGTTTTGGAATTTGCTACTCGCAAGTAGGCTAAAACACGGATTTCAACGAGTTTCCAACTCAAGCAATCCAACCTCCACCCACAGGCATTCAAACAGTTATATCACATAAGCAACTAGCCACATGGTAATCATGCTGTCATGTTAACATTCACACGCATGCGATATGCTAAAGCATAAATACTTACATCGTACTCCTGCCAAAACAGTAAACTAGTTAGCAAAAATGCATGCCCTAGTTCATGTTAAAGTGGCTAATGCAACACATACACACAGAGATGCAGTTTAGAGCTAGGCTCGGCTAACCCTAAACATGGCA
>JAPPVO010007425.1:0-27562 GCA_030407325.1 Camellia japonica | reverse complement strand
AAAATAAAAATTAAAACAATTATTTGACTTAAGTAAAAGAAAAAAGCCTATAATTTAATTAGCTCTCCAATAATTTAAATATTCATTTTCTCGTCTTCCAATTAGGGGTGAGCAGCGGATTTACCGATCCGTCAAAACCGATCGAACCGAATCGATCCGCCGCATTTTGGACGAATGCGTGATGACAAGCGGACGGTTGCGGATTGATTTTCTCTAATCCGCCAATTTGGCGGACGGATGGCGGATTTGAGATTTATTTGGCCGCAACCGAACTGCCAAACCGCCAAACCGCGAGCACCACTAGTAATTTATAAGACTTTGTGTTTTAAATTTGTTTAAATATTATGTTTGTGTTTTCAATTGAAAAAGAGTTTAAATATTCTGTTGAAAAAAAGTTTTCAGCTTGAATATATTTTTTGAATTGAAAAAAATAAACGTATTATTTATCTATATTTTTTGATTTTTAAATCTAACTCTAAAAATAATAAATAGAAAATATGATATATGCTGGTTGGTTTTTTGTTTTCAAAAACATATATAGATGTAACAATACAGAGACATACAATATCTACTACTGCTCTATTCATGGTTTTGGTAGTTTGAATTGTTATTATATTTTAAGAACCACAGATTGTAATACTTTATGTGGATGAATCATGCTGTGATTGTAACATGTGGATGAGGCATGCAGTGATCGTGATATTCTAAAATTTAAACTTTCTTTCTTTAGATAAGGCATACAGTGATTGTAATACTTTTTTAAGTCATTGACTGTAATACTTTCTTTCTTTTTTTTTTTTGAGAAAGTGCACAAGTTGAATTATGTTGAAAATTTATAAAATTTTAAACGGCCAAACCGATTCGCATCCATCCGCCAAACCACCAATCCGCTCAATCCACATCCGCCGGATTAGCGGACGGATGTGGATTGATTTTCTCCAATCCGCCAATCTCGCGGACGGATGGCAGATTGGAGGTTCCGTGACCGCAACCGACCCGCGCCCACCCCTACTTCCAATTAATAATCACGTCAATTATCTCAGCCAAAAATAAAAAATAAAAATTAAACACTACCCTGTTCATAGTTTATACCTGAAAATTGTCAATATTATAATTTTTACTTATTAATTAACTAATTGTTTGAAACTCTTTAGGGGCCAGATGTTCAAGTGGCAACCCTCAATTCTTCAAGAACTTCATAAGAGTCCTTTGCAATGCCAACACCTCTGAAAGCTTCCAGCTTGGAAGAGATGTACCAATGCCTGAGGTCTATGGACCTACTCACAGGCTTGCCTCACCAAATTATGGCCAGCCCCCAAACAACCGTCCGATCCTCGCCTTCTTCGCTGGTGGGGCCCACGGCGAGATACGAGAAATGTTATTGGATCATTGGAAAGGCAAGGACAATGAAGTCATTGTACATGAGTACCTTCCCAAGGGACAAAACTACACCAAGTTAATGGGTCAAAGCAAGTTTTGCTTGTGCCCTAGTGGTTTTGAAGTGGCAAGTGCTAGGGTTGTTGAGGCAATTTATGCCGGTTGCATACCCGTAATTATTTCAAATAATTATGTGTTACCATTAAGTGATGTTTTTGATTGGAATCAATTTTCAGTAAGTGTTTCGGTGGATAAGATACCCGAATTTAAGACCAGTTTGCAAGCAATTCCTGATTGGAAGTACTTAAAAATGCAAAAGAGAGTGAGGGGATTGCTACGGCATTTTCTACTGAACCGACCATCGCGGCCTTTCGATGTAATTCACATGATACTTCACTCAGTGTGGCTGAGGAGGCTTAATTTCAAGTTGCCAACTTAGAAACTTTTTTTTTCTCAGTCCTTTTGTACAATTTTTTTGATTCTAAGATACAAGGTGAAATTCAGAATTGTATTCAACAATTTGCAAGTTTAATCAATAATATATATATATATATATATTGATAATTGGATATCCAGATCAGCTTACATGGAGACACGCTTCGATTAATCTCGGAACCCTGAAATTAATAATTGGGCAAATCTTCAATAGCCCGAAAGTTTGGAATGTTTAGCCTTCGTGAGATTTAAGTCTTAGTGGTTTTTTTTTTGTTGATAAAAAAAAAAAGTCTTAGTTGTTTTTTTCTCTCACTAAGTCAAATCCCTTGGGTTAGTTTAATCAATAATATAAGTTAGACAAAATTTAACATGAACGTTTGAGATTGAAGAGAAAATTGTAGAATGTAATGTGTACAGAGACGCAAAAACAAATCACAAAAAAGAAAAAAAAAATTATAAAATAAATAAAATGGTATGCTGATTCACTACATGACATGGATCTACTGTGATTTTTTTTTTTTTTTTTCTACATCCTTAAGCTTTCGTTTTTACTTTTAAGTGAATTTAGTCAAAGCTAAAGAAAATATGATAAGCTACTTTTATGCTCATTATGATGTGATCTTATGCATTCCAAGCCTTTTATTATTATTATTATTATTATTTAGGAGAATTTATCAGAAAGTCCCATATGGCGAAATTGTATTCCATTTGGTCCCATTAATATTTTGTTTGATTGGACAATCCATGATAATAGAAATATCTTACTGATAACTCCTTTTTTGAATTAAATTGTTATATGGGGGACAAATATACCCTCACATCAATTATGGGTGGTTATGTTTTCATTTTTTTAAAATCATGTCGGTGGTCGGCTTGTACGCGAAGTCTAAGTGGATTGTTAGGCCTTTTTCACATTGGAATATATGACACCTCCATAACAAAGATTCCAATTATCTACAGTGTTTGAGAGCAACACAAAGTTGACCCGTAAGACACCTATTTTGACTATATAACTTTCAGTTTACAATTCTGATTCTGCTTTAATACTACTTTAGATTTTGACGAGAGATTGAGAATCGGTGAAACCAGAACTGTGGAACGAGAATCGGTGAAACCAGTGTGGAACCCGAACTGTGGAACGAGTATCGAACCCAGCAAGTGTGCTTCGGCTTCGTGAACCCAGGAATGAACTATGACGTGAACCCAGCAAGTATACTTCGGCTTCGTGAACCCGGCAATGAACACTACAAGAAATCTAGGCTATTGTGACAAAATTTGGTGACGAAATTTTTTTTTGTCTTAAAATTTAACCCAAAGATGACGAAATATTAATTTTGTCGTTTGTTTTAATTTTTCTCAAAAGTATAGGAGACGAAAACAAAATTTCGTCTGCAAAAATGAGGCGCCAATTTCATTTGCATTGGCGCGAATTATATTAGCTCATTGGAGACGAACATTTTTGTCACAAAATTTTTTTTTTTTTTGTGACGAACGTAATTCGTCGCCAATAAATTCCATACCTATTAAACGATGTCGTTGCATATTTCCATTTATCAGGCGACAAATATATTTTTGTCTGGGAAGGATAAGTAATGGAAGACGAAAATATTTCGTCACCTATAAACACTCCATCATGCAGACAATGTCATTTCATCTTCCTATTAAATAGGCGACAAATATATTTTTGTCTCAGAAGAATAAGTTGTGGAAGACGAAAATATTTCGTCAGTAATAAATTCTAATTGATTGCGTAACAAATATATTTTCGTCTCATAAGGTTAAGTTGTGGAAGACAAAAATATTTCATCACCAATAATAAATTCTTTGTTCTGGTATTTAAGGATATAAAAATATTTTATCACTAATCATTTGCGAGAAAAAATATAGAGAAACAAATAATAAAAAATTTGAAATTTTCAAAATTAATAGAAAACATTACCTTATTTAGTATAGAGTTTTCAATAATTAATTTTTAAAAATTGGTGATAAAATTTATTTTCGTTTTAGAACGTATCCCAAACATGACCAAATATTACTTTTGTCGTTTCTTTTAATTCTTCTCAAAACTATAAGAGACGAAAAAATAAATTCGTCAGGAAAAAAAGAGGCGCCAATTATTTTAGCTCAATGGAGACGAACATTTTTGTCACAAAATTTAAAGATTTTTGCGACAAAAGGAATTCGTCACCAATAAATTTCAAACTTATAAGACGATGTCGTTTCATTTTCTTATTTATTTGGTGACAAATATATTTTTTGTCTGGGAATGATAAGTTATGGGAGACGAAAATATTTCGTCACCAATAAACTCTTCATGCTCATTTTATCTTTCTGTTCATTAGGCGACAAATATATTTTTGTCTTGGAAGGATATGTTTTGGGAGATGAAAATATTTCGTCACTAATAAATTCTCCATGTGTCGTGTTGCATTTTGATTGATTGCGCGACGAATATATTTTCGTCTCATAAGGTCAAGTTGAAGGAGACGAAAATATTTCATCACCAATAAATTCTCCATCCCCACACAACGTTGTTTTTGTATTTTTGTTGATTAGGCAACGAACATATGAGTTTGAGACGAAAATATTTTATCACTAATTATTTCTCTTTATTAAAATGTTGTCAGAAACTAAGAGGCACTCTCACCTTAATCACTTACTTTCACACACACACAAATACTAAAATCGTGACCCGAAAAGACACCCTCTACAAACCCTCATTTTTCTCTCGCACTTGAGTCTCCCCTCTCACAAGTATTGAAGCTGTGACTTGAGAAAACAATCTGTATAAACCATCTCTTCTATTTCGCACTGAAGCTCCTCTATTCTCTCTCATATTTAAGCCGTTTGTGCATGCAAACATTATTATCCAAGAAGACATTTTGTACAAAGCTACTATTCTTTCTCACAGTAAACCCCTCTCCACAAAAAGAAAAAAAAATAATAATAATTAAACAAGGAAACAAAATATAAGAAATCTAGGCTATTATGACAAAATTTGGTGACAAAATTTTTTTTTTGGTATTAAAATTTAACCCAAAGATGACAAAATATTAATTTTTTTCGTTTGTTTTAATTTTTCTCAAACGTATAGGAGACGAAAAAAAATTTCGTCTCCAAAATTCAAGCGCCAATTTCATTTGCATTGGCGCGAATTATTTTAGCTCATTGAAGACGAATATTTTTTGTCACAAAATATATATATCTTTTGCGACAAACGTAATTCGTCACCAATAAATTCCCTACCTATTAAACGATGTCGTTGCATATTTCCATTTATTAGGCGACAAATATGTTTTTGTCTAGGAATGATAAGTTATGGAAGACGAAAATATTTCGTCACCAATAAACACTCCATCATGCAAACGATGCCGTTTCATCTTTATATTAAATGGGCGACAAATATATTTTTGTCTCGGAAGAATAAGTTGTGGGAGACGAAAATATTTCGTCACTAATAAATTTTTATTGATTGCGCGAGGAATATATTTTTTATCTCATAAGGTTATGTTGTGAAAGACAAAAATATTTCATCACTAATAATAAATTCTCTGTTCTTGTATTTAAGGAGAAAAAAATATTTTGTCACTAATTATTTCTCTTTATTAATATGCTATGGTTTTGTGTTTCGGAGCACTGAAACCGTGACCCCAAGAGACACACTCTGACCCTTATCACTCATTTCATGTGCACGGACACTCAAGTCGTGACCCAAGAAGACACTTCCTGCAAACCCTCATTTCTCTCTCGTACTTGAGCCTACTCCTCTCTCACAAGTATTGAAGTCGTGAAGCAAGAAGACCCAAGAAGACACTTCCTGCAATCTATATTTTTTTAGTGAACATTTTTTAATATTATATATATATATATATATATATTTTTACTTTTTAAATCCCTTTAATTTAGATGAGAGCAAATCCCTTTAATTATTTATACTATTTTAACAATTAGTGGATGAGTACTTCCTTGACAGCTATTATGCCCAGATTCAAATTTTATTGTTGTGAATGTAATTGTTCTTTCTCTATTTTTTTCGTTGATTATTATTTTTTTTTTTCAAAAGTAATTATTTCTATTAGTAGTTACCAAAAATAGGGAGGACATCCCTGATTACAGAGACTCCAAAAAAAAAAACAAAAAAAAAAAATAAACAAAAAAAGGATAAACAAAAAAAAAGCAAGCCCAGAAAAATTCTTATCCCTCCTCTCTCCCTCTTTCTCAGTCCTATCTCTCATCATCCCCCTTCTCTCTCTCTTTCTGTCATCATCCCCCATCGTCAAATGAAAAATTCTGACATATTATAAGAGTATTATAATGTCTACGTGTACTCTAAAACTATGTATTCCACATGCAATATATATATATATATATATATGTCTTGCCCCATTAAATTAAGGAAAATGAGGTTTCTAACCCCTAAGCCTTGTAGGAGCTCCAATCCCAATCTTAATATTCTAAATTTTTTATTTAAAAAAAAAACACAGCATTTATTGATTTGGTCAAAATCTCCTGATCAGCATTTATTAACTACAGTATCCTTTTCAACTTTTCCCATACATTATGATTAGGGATGAGATTGTTAAATTATTTTTATAAAAAATCTTAAAAACATAATTAACTAATTAACTTCTCCCATACACTAATTAATTTATAAAATTCGAATTAACTAATTAACTAATTACACTAATTAATTAATTTATAAGTACACTAATTAATTACTTTATACAATTCTAATTAACTAATTATTTAATTACCACTAATTAAATTAACTAATTAACTAAACTAATTAATTAATTATAAAATTCTAATTAACTAAATGAATTAACTAAACTAATTAATAACCAACAATTAGCCCAGAAATAGCAGAATGATCACTTGGTTCTCATTCCAAAAGCTACTATACACCACTCAACAAAATAATTTACTAAACAATTTATATTATAAAACCAAAATATATCCATCAAACAAATTTAATAATAATCCATTAAGTATAACAAAAAGACCATCACAACTCATATATAAATAATTTTATTTTATAAATCAATTTAGCAGAAATGCATTTTTTTTTAAAAATTTGACTTTCATATATCGTAAATCACAAAACAACAGCTAATCTAATTAGGAGGGCAAGTTCTAGCAAGTTAATATCAAAGCATCAACAAATGCAAGAAATACCCTAAATTCCATCCGAAACTAGAAATTGATAAACTTAATCCAGTCAAATATTAGCACAAAAATGATCTTATCGAAACCCAACAACCCTAATACAAGAATTAGAGTAACAAACAAACAGAGGATTCTAACTGGTCTCTCAAAGTATTATGCTAGTTATGCCATAGTTGTGTAAAACAAAAAGGGCAAAGCAAAACTAATTTTATTGAAGTCAGGGGATGACATCCCTGATTACAGAGGCAACAACAGCAGCAACAAAAAAAAAAAAAAAAAAAAGGATCTTGTTTTGGATAACAGCCACATGCCGACTTCACTTACTCGACTCTCCCGCCGAGCCCTTCCTTTTTTTGTCGCTTCGGGAGACCTTTGAAGGCTTTGCCTTAGTACGTGCAGGACCGCCGGGGGATTTGACTCTCTGCTGGTTGACCTTTGAAGGCTCTGCCTCAGTATGTGCAGGACCGCCGAGGGATATGACTCCCTGCTGGTTGTCAAAGGTGAAGTACGAAGGTGCTCCGAGTCGGGTCATGACGGTGATCTTTCGCTTCAACTCTTTGTTCTCTGCCTTTAGGGCGCAAATCTCTGCTCGCGCATCTTTGTACATGCTCTGGAGCAGAGAAAGTTGGGAGTTTAGCTTTTGTACTTCAATGGTTCTATTCTGTAACCGGTGAGATAATTTGGTAACCGCAGTCACGGTTTCCATGCAAGAGCTTAGTGTGAAGTGGTTGGCCTCAATATCAGATTGAGCAGCCATGATTTGCTCCACTGATATCATAGGAAAGCTAGGAAGAATGGGAACAGGGGCACTCGGTCCAGGAAGGTTAGGAAGAATGGGAACAGGGGCACTCGGTCCAAGAAGGTTAGGAAGGGTAGGAGTAGGGACACTTGGTCCAGAGGAACTCGGATCATTGAGGTCCGGAAAGAGAGTGAGGGGGCGAGATGAGGCCATGTGTGGTGAGAGATGTAAAGAGCAAGAAAGGAGAGTCAGAAAAATAACAGAGGACAGACTGAGTTTTGAGACAATTTTTTTTTTTTTTTTCTTTCCTCCGTTCAGTCTCTCTTTTCTCTCGATGAGGAAGAGGAAACAGAAGAGAGTGATGAAGAGGGAGATGGAAGAGAGTGATGAGGAAGAAAGGGAAATGAGGGGATAAGTAGAAAAGGGAAAAATTCCGATTCAGAATAACACAGAAGAGAAAAAGACAAGATGGAGAGAGAGTCGAGGCGAGCGGTAATCGATGAAGTTTGCTTTTGTCGGCCAATCGACGCAAAAGCAAACCGCGTCGTTCGAGGCGAGAGTACCGAGGCGAGAGTAGTTTTATCTTTTAAAGATAAAAAAAAATACCCCAAAAGAAAAAAAAAAAAAAGTTTTTTTTTTGCCCAATCACGGGGCTACACGTATTGAAATAATTCATGATTAAATTTATTTTTAGTAACTCATTTCCTTTGAGAACTAAACCACAAATTTCCTCTTTGTTTAAATTTTTTATTTATTTATTTAGATTCAGAGTTTGAGCAAATGGAAGATATCTCATATTTAAAATGTTTTGTCAATTCAAGTATAATGCATTTTCAAACATTTTTTTAATTTTTTTTTATAATCATTCCAAACCTATTTGTGTTTAATGAATCAATATAACGAAAAAACAGAAAATTTATATACAAAACTGAAAATTTTTATTATAGTCAGGGGAGGACATCCCCGATTACAGAGACTCCAAAAAAAAAAAAAAAACAAATAAACTGTGATACCCCTGTTCCGTAATATGCTAAATTGGTCCTTAATTTGAGTATGATTATGTGTTTAGCATGATTTTATGTGCCATTATGGGAATATATGTGATTTTGGATTTTTATCTGTTCACCGTAGGAATATCTATTTTATTTTTCCGCTTCGGAAATTAAATTGAGGGCCTTATCGGCCACAAAACTCGGAATTGACTACGCCAATGTAATCGGCATAATTTTTAGAGCCTACGGTGAAATTTAATTGAAAAATTGATTCAGGCCAGATTAAGTTGATTAAATTGGTAATTGGTGCCCAATTATTTATTATTATTAATGTTAGTTAGTGGGAATTGTTGGGTAAGGGCACTACGCTCGAGCAGGGAGCTATGTAGGCAGGAGGTCTGCTCGAGCGGCCGATTTCGCGCTCGAGCGGGAATTGTAGGCAACCAGTACTTTTGCAGACCCAAGGGTACGCTCGAGCGGGGAAGTCCACGCTCGAGCGGGGACCCAATTTTCAGAAATCCTGTTTTTGCATTTTATGTTCTGTTTTCCGTTCTCTTTCACTTACAAGCACTCTTAGGCATATGTTAAGCATTGTGAATGAGTCAAGGAGATAATAATAAAGCCTAAAGAGGAATATGTGAATTAAAGAACGGATTGAATTGCTAATGACCCTTTTGTGTTCATGAAATGTGTAGGGTCAAACTCCAGGGCGAATCCACAAGCCGATCACTGTGAGTAATATCGATATTCGAATGCTTGTAAATGTCCAATTGGTTGTTCCCTTTAAAGCTTTATGTATTGCTAATTGGGATTGTGGACGTAAGTCTGATATGAATGCATAAATGGACCCAAGGTCGTTTTGGTAAGCATAAATGGACCCGAGGTCGTTTTGTTAAACACGCATGGACCAAAGGTCGTTTTGATGAACATGAATGGACCAAAGGTCGTTTTGATACGAATGTATGGGCCAAAGGCCGTTCTGACACGAATAAGTGGGCCGAAGGCCGTTTTGAAATGAATGAGTGGGCCAAAGGCCGTTTTGGAATGAATGAGTGGGCCAAAGGCCGTTTTGAAATGAATGAGTGGGCCAAAGGCCGTTTCGAAATGAATGAGTGGGCCTAAGGCCGTTTTGAGATGCACAATTGGGCCAAAGGCCGTTTTGACATAATCGAATGGGCCGAAGGCCGTTTCGTCATGAATGTAAATCTGGATGGGCCAAAGGCCAGTATTGTAACAACCCTCGTACTGATTACCGATAAATTACTGAAATATATACTGATTATTGCTAAACTGAACTGATAATGACTGATAATCGAATTAACTGAAGTACCGAATAGACTGATTGGGATTAAAACTGAAAATGAATAAGCTTATTTATTGAATTGCATATTGCATCTGTTTGCTTGATTGATTATCTGTTTGTGTTTATGTGTTTAAACTGCTAATTGAAGGCCTTATCGGCGGCCGATTCAGAAACCGTTTAGTGTTCCATGATCAGTAGAATATTTCTGATTTAATGGTATATTTATCTGAAATTTTATTAGGAATGATTAAATTAGATTAATTAGAACCAATTAAAGAATTTGCAGTAATTACGAGTTTGCCATTGAGTGGCTTTTGTTTACTCTTATTATTGATTGAGCCTTACACTCATATTACAAACATTTCCTCAGCCTTGTTTGAGAGCTACCACCGAAATTAGAGAGAGAGAAGAGGGAGAGAGTTGATTTTCATCTCTTTTTGCTTGGAGGCTTGTAGATTTAGAAGATTAATTGCATTGTTGATCTCCTAGGCTCTCTATTGAAGTCATAAGGTAGGAATTTCTCCCTACATTCTTGTGTTTAGCTTCATCTTGCATGGGTTCTTGCATCATTGTAGGATTAAACCATGATTTTGCTCAAATGTGTTGAGTTAGAACTTCATTGTTGCATGCATGTAAGAATTGATGAGTTTGAATTGATTTCATGGCAAAAGGGTGCATGCATGTCCATATTTTTATAAAGTCCATGTTTTCCACATTGTTTTCAAAGATTAGAGCTCATTAGAGCCAGATTTGAAGCTTGATTTTGGTTTAAAGCTCATGCAATGCATGTTTGAAATTTATTCTTGAAAATGGGTTTGAAAATGGCTTTGATTGACCAACCCTTGGCCCTTGCATGTACAAATTAGCTTTTGAAACTTGTTATACATTGTTTTGGGATGTGTTTTCCAGAAAATGGGCCTAAGAGAATCGAATTTGGAGCATCAAAACTTGATTTTGAGCTTGGGACTCGAATCTGGGATTTCCAGATTTTGGTCGTCCGCTCGAGCGGGGGAAGTGCCGCTCGAGCGGGGAATTCAAGCTCCCAGCACTTCTATCGACCTGCGTTGCAGTCCGCTCGAGCGGATGAATGCACGCTCGAGCGGAGAAATCGAGCATCCAGCATCTTGCATTATTCATCAGTCCGCTCGAGCGGAGGAATGTACGCTCGAGCGGAGGGTTGTGTGACACGCTCGAGCGGGGAAGTTGACGCTCGAGCGGGGACCTTTGTATGCTTGTCCGCTCGAGCGGGGAAACCTGCGCTCGAGCGGAAGCCCTAATTCACTGAAATTCTGGAATTTGTCTTCTATGCACATCTTTGCATCCTCATTCCATTCTAGGCATTCTTAGGCCTAGTTTAGGACATCTTAATGAGGATTTAGACATAGAACCACACCGAGGAATTTAGGGATTTAATTATCGTACTTCCCAACTGTTAAACTTAGTGTGTGTTCTATTGTTAACTGTTTAGGGTTGGCTCTCGGGGACGCGCTCTAGCTGCTAATAGCCCAATCTCTGTGAGTAACAACTGTGTAAAGATATGTTCGAAAGATGATTTTCTGAACATTCAACTGAACTGTTTACTGAACAAATATTGATTACTGAATTGAATTGTTTACTGAAATGTTATTTTATTGAATGAATGTATGTCCTTTATTTCTGAACTGTACTGTGGCATCCTTAGCACCTACTGTCATTGACTGTTACAGAGCTCTGTCGGTTCCCTTGTGGAACCATACTGTTTACTGAATGATTGGCCATCATTATTGTTGGGTCTGTTAAGGCCCGGTCCTTTTGGACCTACTGTTTATAGGCTAATGGATGTACCACATATGACTGATTGATTGAAATACTGATTGACTGAAATACTAAAAGATTGATATACTGTATAATGAATTGATTTCATTACTGTAAGGACATTACATTCATAACCTCTTTATACATTATGTTATTCACTGGGCTTTAGCTCACTGTTTATATATATGTAGGTTCTCAGCAGCCAGACCAGAGCTAGGAGCGTGGGTTGGTCCCCAGTTTTGTCAAGCCAGCCTATGTGCCTCACCGTGAGGTTCCGTGTTGCCATGTTATGGCTTTGGATTTTGTTTTAGTTTTTCCCATCGGTCTCCTCACTGTTTTATATCACTGTACAGACCGCTTACTGTTCTAACTGTACTGTACTGAGGGGTTAAGTCCCCGTACTGAATGTTGTGCATGATTGTATAGGCTGTATATTGACTGTACTGTTTGAACCGAATGAATGCATGAAAAATGTTTTTGGCATACAGATTTTCACAGCTCAATGGACACTAGTTATTTACTGTATTGGCTTCCGCCAGGCCCTGAACTCTGTTATACTGTATTACTGTTAAGCAGGCCTTCGGTAATCACGGATTACTGGCCGGTTACGGTGCTAAACCCATAGGGCCGGGTTTGGGTCGTGACAAGTATGTACGGAACTATGGTTACTTGATTTGAATTACCTTTATTGTGTTAATTATAGATATGCATTGGGCCCAAGGCCGTTTCGAATATGTTGTTCTACAATGTTATGTAAATGCTGCATTTGATGTTATTTACTGGGCTATCGCTCACGCTCATTCATGTATTTGTAGGTGAGCCAAGAGAAGCACAAACCCAGCCCCAGTAAAGTCTGCCAGGAACAACATGAGTTTTGGAGAGTCAGCCTTGTGTCTCACGCATGAGATTATCCTTGCCCTTCTTACTATGTACTTATGTTTTGTTTTGTTGGCAAGGGCTTTGTGTATGCTTATGCATAGTCTGTCATAGGTTAACTCATTTTTGGATGATCCTGTTTGTAATGAATTTGTGATACAGTACTTTTGACGTGAGTTATTAATGTATCTGAATGTGGTTTGGTTGATGTGCATATAAGCACAGCTCTGTGGACAAAGTTTCAAATTTTTACTTCCGTTGGCCCCTGTACTCTGATGATTTATGTCTGTTTTGGTCTAAGGCCGTAGGTGATCACAGGATTACGGGCCGGTTACGTCCTTAACCCACGGGGGCGGGTTAGGGTCGTGACATAAACCCAGAAAGTACAAAGACTCCAAAAATAAGAAAAAAAAAAAAAAAAAAAAACAGAAAATACAGAAAAAAAAAAGAAGAAAACCAGAAATACAAAAAAAAAAAAAATCTCTTTATTCTCCGCCTTCAGGGCACAAATCTCTTCTCGCGCATCTTTGTATTTCTGGTTTTCTTTTTTTTTTTTTTATGTATTTTCTGTTTTTTTTCTTCTTATTTTTGGAGTCTTTGTATTTTCTGGGTTTTTTTTTTTTTTTTTTTTGGAGTCTCTGTAATCGGGGATGTCCTCCCCTGACTGTAATAAAAATTTTCAGTTTTGTATATAAATGGCGTGACTGGCACATTACTCTGAGTTTGAAAATACTTTTGTTTGATTGAATTTGAAAATGATTGAAATTTGAACTCTGAATTGATCCATACTGACCTGAATAAAAATAAAACTGACTCAACGCAAGCAAAAAAAAAAAAAAACGAAGTAAAACAATCCAAAGTAAAAAATATACCTAAAAAGTAAAAAATTTGTGAAAAAAACTTTTTAAAAATTCACTAAATACCAAAAATACAAAAAAAAATACGAGAATTCACTACATTTTTTATATTTTTATGTATTTATTAAAATTTTAAAATATTTTTTCACAAATTTTTTACTTTTTAGATACATCTAAGTAAGATGCATCTAAAAAAGTAAAAAAAAATGTTTAAAATTTTAAAAATATTCACTAAAAATAAAAAAACACAAAAACCAAAAAATTGAGTTTTCAAAAAACAATAAAACTCAAACCGAACACACTGATTAGAGATTGTAAAAATTTTATCAAATTTTTTATTAAATATCTTATATAGGTGTGTGATTCATATAAAACTCACATGATGTGAGTCTCACACCTATGTGAGATATTTGATAAAAATTAATAAATTTTTTAAGATCTTTATCATTTTTCAAAAAAAAAATTAAACATAAAAAAAAATAGATATGATTTACCTATTAAAATATTCAAAGTTACTTTGCCATACATCCAAAAAAAAAAAAAAAATTAAAATATTTAAAATCAGTGCCTTTACTCCGCTGGCACTTCCAAAAACATCTTCCTTCTTCCCAATCAACTTTAGCAAAATTGAGTGAACACCTTTTGGGCCAGCCCCAAAACGTTTAACTAAATAGCTATTTTATCGTGAATGGACAAATATGCTCTTTAACCAATGGACACAACTTTAAGTCTTTAACTGTTGGATTCCAGCTATAACATGAAATCAAAATAATTTAAATCATGAAATCAAAACAATTTAGCAGAAATGTATTTTTTTTTTTAAATTTGACTTTCATATATTCATGTTCTTCCCTAATTATTATACACTATACTTTTTTATATTTTTAATCATTCAACATGAAATTATGAATTACATATTTTCTACCAATTATAACACTTTTAAAGCAACATGTAACTGTATTCCAAAACCACCCAATAATTACTCCTCCATCTATCACAACACAATTCACCCTCTTGGTTGAAGTGAATGGGAGGAGACAAAATCATGGTTTATGACAGAGCATTGAAGAAGGACCGCAATGTAATAATGAACCCACCACCACAATCCCCCCCTTCTTTCGGTTCCCTTGGAAGTCACGCCAAAACCCTTGATTTAAAATCATTTTTGTATGTATATACAAAGATAAAAAATGTTTGGAAGGATTAAAAATAGAGTATTAGAATGTGTGATTAAAAAATAGTAATGTATATATATAATTACACTTTAATTAGAAAGTGTATTAAAAAATATAAATAATCATATTTTAATTAGAATGTGTGATTAAAAAATATATATATAATCACACTTATTTAAAAAGTGTGATTAAAAAGTAGTGTATATATAATCACACTTTAATTAGAAGGTGTGATTAAAAAATATATAAATAATCACACTTATTTAAAAAGTGTGATTAAAAAGTAGTAGTGTATATATAATCACACTTTAATTAGAAACTGATTGAAAAATATATAAATAATCATACTTTAATTAGAATGTGTGATTAAAAAATATATATATAATCACACTTATTTAAAAAGTGTGATTAAAAAATAGTAGTGTATATATAATCACACTTTAATTAGAAGGTGTGATTAAAAAATATATATATATATATATATATAATCACACTTAATTGAAAAGTGACATAAAAAATAAATATTATCACACTCAATCAAATTAAGTGTAATTAAAATATCAATCTAATTTTTTTTATCACACTTCTAATAAAAGTGAGATCTTTTTTTTTTTTTGTCAAGTGTGATTTTTAACTATTTTTGTAATAGTGGGTTCAAGTTTATGAGTAGATATTATTTGTCTTCAAGGCAATTGAAAATTTTTTTTTTTTTTAGAGAGGAGTAAAATATCATTCACTACTTGGCTAATGCTTTAATTGAGTTAGTTGCACCGAAAAGCAGCATGTGAATGATTTTTTTTTTTTACAAAGGAGAAAAGAAGAGGTGCTGGAATAGGCCAATGGAATATAGATTATGATGATGTGTGTGGGTGGACAAATATATTTGGTTTTTAAAAATAAAAAAAAAAATGATTTTTGAAGAGAGAGAGAGAGAAGTGGGATGTGAATGTGGAATTTCTCATTGGACCATCCCATGTCCTTTACTTTCTATTTGGTTGGACTTAGCTGGCCATTATCTCTCTCTCTCTCTAAAAGAAGAAGATTGAATTCTCGAAGCTCAACAATGGCACTCGAGTCTCCAAACTCTCAATTTCGACTTCACATTCAGATTATATTGCGACCGTTCGATCGTCATTCAATGGCGGATACAAATTGTTTCTGCTACTAGTGGTGTCTTTTGGTATATTCAGAGTCGTCTGTTCGTCTGCGGAACGATCTGGCCGTCGGTTTGGTTGACTCTTATTGCAGATCTGGACAACGATGTCGGTGTTGAGGCATTTCTTCGCTGTTTCTGTCGGCACTGGGGCATTAGAAAAGGTCCAATGGTTTGTGCTCAAGCAGTTGCTTGTTTTATCTTATGTGTTATACATCACTGATGCCAGTTTACTCAATAATCTATTTGGAGCAAACTTTGTATCTCCAACAAGAGCACCTTTAGCTGCTCCTGCTAATCCTGATCTGCCCCTGCCAGCCAATGTACCGTCATTCCATAAGCCACCCTGGAAACACTTTTCACCTCATGGTGCTCCGGCTATGTTACATGGACTCGGGTACGGGTGTCGGGTGCGAGTATGTATCTAGAGGTCGGACTCATTAAATCTTAAATTTAAGGGTACGCGGACTCGGTAAAAAAATCATATTTTTATATTTTTAATCTAATATGTGAGATAAAATGGTACTATATGTAACTTATAGTGTCAAAATGACATTTATAGTAATTAAACAATAATATGCACATATGATAATTGTGTTATATACAATTATATAAGAAGTATCCGTTGAAAAGTATCCGACACATATCCCATACCCTTGTCCGAGTGTCGGGTGTCCGACACGGGTATTTGATCTATTTTGAAGAGTCCGTGTAACATAGTGCTCCAGAGCTTGTTCTAGCACCATCTCAGCCTCCAAATTATGGCCCACTAGTAACTTCTACTCACCCCTCTAAAAGCTCACTCCCGTCAAATCCATCAATGAAGAAGAGTGGCTTAGCGCCTTCTCGTTTGGAAAATATTGCTCCAACACCATCCAGTGCCAATACAATTCCTACCAGTTTAGCTCAGCCGCCACTGTCTCCTCTTGCCTCCAACTGTTGCGGACCAGACATGGGATGCATCATTTGTGAATTAGCCTTAAAATTAATTTTTTGTTCTCATAATCTCGAAAAAAGTTTGTTAGAGGGATAAATTGTATAAAAATTGATGAGTTATTAATGTTTTTAATCTTTTGTATAATTGATTAATTACTAAAACTTTTAATTTATTTTTTTGCAGATTGGATTGGGGTGGCATTTTTGACGTGCACCAATGATATAATTTGCTTGAATGTTCATTTTTGTTTGATAAGGATATACATACTTTGTGGAGTTGTACTAGTTATTGTTGGATGTTTTGTGGAATTGAACAAGTTATAACTTTTGTTTTTTTGGGGGGATATTTCACTATTTTATTGTATTATGATGAAATTATTTGTAATGATGAATGGATATTTTCATTTTGTTAATTCGTAAATGTGTTGATAGCATGTTAGGTTAAGTTGTGATGGAATTGTTATAAATAGAATTTAGATTTTGATAAAATAGGCATATAATGTGGAAAAAAATATTATGGAATTATTGACAAAATTTTTCATCCCTAAAGAAGGTTTTTTTGTCTCTTATTTGGCTTAGGTGGATGATTAATTTTGTCATGAATTCTTTATTTCGTCGCTAAATGAATTTGTCATGACAAAAAATATTGTCACATTTTGTCACTATTACCCTCAATGTGTGACGAATTTTTTTTTGACATTATTTCATCATTTTTAACGATGAATTTGTTTTGTCTCTATTGGTAGCTTCTTTGACAAAAAATTTTCGTCTTCGTTTATATTAAATGTGACAAAATTATTTCGTCTCTATTTCTTATATTTATGACAAAATATTTTTGTCTCTAATTTCTTTCTTTAATGACAAAATATTTTGTCGCTAATTACTTACAAGTATGTTCCAAACAGAGTGTATTGGAGATAAAAAAATTCGTCACAAATTTATCATTTTTAATGATGAATTTATTTTTGTCTTTATTGGTAGCTTCTTTGACAAAAAAATTTCGTCTTCGTTTATATTAAACATGACAAAATTATTTCGTCTCTATTTCCTATATTTATGACAAAATACTTTTGTCTCTAATTTCTTCCTTTAATGACAAAATATTTTGTCGCTAATTATTTACAAGTATGTTCCCAACAGAGTGTATTGGAGACAAAAAAATTCGTCACAAATTTATCATTTTTAATGATGAATTTGTTTTGTCTCTATTGGTAGCTTCTTTGACAAAAAAATTTCGTCTTCGTTTATATTAAACGTGACAAAATTATTTCGTCTCTATTTCTTATATTTATAACAAAATACTTTTGTCTCTAATTTCTTCCTTTAATGACAAAATATTTTGTCGCTAATTACTTACAAGTATGTTCCCAACAGAGTGTTTTGGAGACAAAAAAATTCGTCACAAATTTATCATTTTTAATGATGAATTTGTTTTGTCTCTATTGGTAGCTTCTTTGACAAAAAAATTTCGTCTTCGTTTACATTAAACGTGACAAAATTATTTCGTCTCTATTTCTTATATTTATGATAAAAACTTTTGTCTCTAATTTCTTCCTTTAATGACAAAATATTTTGTCGCTAATTACTTACAAGTATGTTCTCAACAGAGCATATTGGAGACAAAAAAATTCGTCACAAATTTATCATTTTCAATGACGAAATTGTTTTTTCGTCTCTGAGACCCTTTAGCGACGAGGCTTTGGCAACAAAACGGGTGACGAAAAATTTTCATCGTAATTAGTTTGGGTGACGAAATATATACATTTTTGGACAAATTTGTTTCGTCTTTAAATCTCAAATTTGTTGTAGTGATGTATTTTTAAATTGATTTGGAATTATAATTTGAAAATTATAATCAAACAGAAGATTGATTATTAGTGTGGAATCATAGTTTGAGAATCAAACCAAACACAGTGTTTCAATATCTAACTATTACTCTATCTATGTCAATATTTGCACGAATAATTTAAGTGTTTGTATCTGCTTCGCCAAAAAAAGAATATGAATTATTAACAAGTGAAGGAATAAATAAAAAATCATAACCAAAATAAAAACAATAAAAGTACAGTAAAGAGATAAAGAAAATAATATTTAGAGAATGAGTAAGGAAATGATTGTTCAAGTCACAACTTTTATGGCTGGTCAAATGAGTAAGAAAAAGAAAATCAAAAAGAAAAAGAAAGAGCCATTCTTGGCTTGACCGACAAAAACTCGCATGAGTGACTGAAAACACAATGAAGAGGTTATAATATATGTATAGAGGGAGAGAAAAAATTAAGAGTAAATCTTGTGATTTATTCAAAATAAATAGTTAGATACATATGTTTTTGATTAGATATAGATCGATAAATCATATCCTTATCTAAATTTAATTATTTCACATTTTTAATTTTTTGATTTAGATACAAATGTTTTATTATTAGATATGGATTAACAAACCATATCCTTTTCTACATGTCATTATTTTCATTTTTTTTAATTTTTTGTTTGAATTTTTTATTATATTAAAAATTAGAAATTATGGAAATGAAGAAAGGGAGACTTGAGGAACACGTAGGAGAGAGAAAGCCAATTTTACCTCACATACTAGTGTGCTACCCGTGCGTTTATAATTATACATATATGTGTTTGAATTTTATAAAGAAAAGAAGATAACATTCTACATACTATGAAATAATGTGGATTCTTTTTTGTGTAATTATCAAGTTGGTTGTCAAGGCACATACAACAACTTTATTGAAATAATGAAACATAATAAAACATTGTAAGTAGATGAAAATGCAGTAATAAGTGGATTCAATCCTTTAGAAAAGAATAAAATTGAGAATGTTTGTCACCTTTGAAAAAACTATCAAAAAAACTATTAAATGTCATGTAATCAAGCTTAATAATACATGAGTTGGTTAGAGCAGAGGATAAATAACCTCAAAAATAAATATAATTTATTGAGATCATCAAATCCAACATCAATGAAAATCTATCACAACCCCAAAGCAAGTGGTCGAATGGTAAAGTCTGGAGGATAAAATCCACAGGTCTCGAGTTCGAGTCACCCCTTGGGGCCACTGGAGGTTTGCCCGGTCGTTAACTTCAGGACCCTCAGGATTAGTCCTGGCTTCCCTTAAAATCAGCGAGTTGGGGATACCTGAGTTATCAAAAAAACAAAAAATGAAAATCTATCACAAAAATGTCCAAATTGAATACGCATGCCTATATTTCTAATTAAAAACAATAATAATAAAATAAGACTTCAAATCTAATTGCTCAAAAGTTAAAAGACAGTTATTCTCAAAATTTCAAACTCTTTTTTTTTTTTTTAATTATAAACAAGAAATTGAAATTTTCATAATGAAAATAATTTTATCACAATAATTCATATCGTAACCTTAAACTCCTAGAAACATAGAGACAAGCTCCTGATAAATCAAAATAGACCCAGATGAGTGAACGGAGGAAGGATGCATACAAAGGTAGGGAAAATTATTGGGTACTCCTCAAGCACCACATGTTCATGCACCTCCATTAAACATAGTATATTATGTCATCTTCTATTCTCTAATCACCTAATACAAAATTATAGATATCATCTTCTTCACCAATCACAACACTCCTGGAGCACTGCGTGATCATACTTCAAAAACATCCAATAACTTTCTCAAATAGAGATACCTCATAATAGAAAGTGAAGAGACAACTTTTATATTCCATTAAAACAAATGACATACTCAAAATAAATTTTTAATGCCTCCTCCCCTTCCTAAAGCGCATATTTATAAAGAGATAGAGGTCCTTTGATTACTGAAAATTGTGAAATACTTATGATACACATTAATTGTTAATTATGAAGTTTTGGAATGGTTTGGCTTCAAAGAGATAATTGACACATGGCACATTTTTACACATACACATGGCACAATTTTAGAACACTTTCAATGAAAAACACAGCACAATTTTAAAACACTTCCACTGAAAAGCACAACTTTCATTATATATTGGTCCGTTTGGGAATAATAGGGTAACAACTCTTAATGGGTGCTTCAATATGAAAAAGTTTCTATTGATGTGTACACCATTTGTTTCAATTCTGTTTAGCGTTCGTTTGGTTAATTTAATTGGGTTAAAAAAACACAAAAGATAAAATAAATTAAATAAGTTAATAAGACAAATATAATATTTAAATCATAATCATTTCATTTTTTCTTACACAAAAGTCAAAAAAGTAAAACCAAACGAACTTTTTAGTCCCAAGCTAAAAAAGTCCCAACTCAGAAAAGCCAACTTAAAAAGCCAATGCCAAACGGCGACTTCGTCTGTTTTTAGGCCTTGTTTGAGTAGTAGTTAAGGCCCCGTTTGTTTTGGGAGAAAGAATGGAGGGGATTGATAGTGAGGGGATTAATAGTGAGGGGATTGTTAGTGAGGAGATTGATAGTGAGGGGATTAGTAGTGAGGGGATTGATAGTGAGGGGATTAGTAGTGAGGAATTGTTAAATTATTTTTATATAAAATAATAAAGCAAATAAAAAATATAAAAAATTAAAAATTATATTAAAATTTTTTTTCCAATATATAAAAAATAAAAAAATAAAAAATTTCTAATCCCCTCACTATTTTTCTAATACCATCTCTACCTCCTCCTTACCAATCCCCCTCTAAGGGTATTAGCAATACCAAGGGACTAAGGCCCCGTTTGTTTCCAGAGATAGAATGGAGGGGATTGATAGTGAGGAGATTAATAGTGAGGGGATTGTTAGTGAAGGTCGTTTGTTTTAAGAGATAGAATGGAGGGGATTGATAGTGAGGGGATTAATAGTGAGGGGATTGTTAGTGAGGGGATTAATAGTGAGGGGATTGATAGTGAGGGGATTAATAGTGAGGAATTGTTAAATTATTTTTATATAAAATAATAAAACAAATATAAAAATATAAAAAATTAAACATTAATATTTTAAAAAAAATCCCAATATATAAAAATAAAAAAAATAAAAAAATTTCTAATCCCTCACTATTTTTCTAATACCATCTCTACCTCCTCACTATGAATCCCCTCCCCAAGGGTATTAGTAATACCAAGGTATTAGTAGTACCCTCCCTATCTCTCAAAACAAACACGTATTAGTAATACCAAGATATTAGTTAGTCCCAAGGTATTAGTAGTCCCAAGGCTATCTCTCAAAACAAACACCCCATATACTAGTCCCAAGGTATTAGCAATCCCAATACCCTCCCTATAACCCAAAACAAACGGGGCCTAATAGTCCCAAGGCTTTCTCTGCAAACAAATATTAATCCCAATACCCTCCCTATAGCCCAAAACAAACGGGGCCTAAAATAGTTAAAAAGTCATTACAAATTGTCACATAACTCTCTTTATTTTTTTAGATACTCTTAAAATGTTAAAAAATTAATTGAAATAGTCAATTCCCGAATCAAAGTTAGAATTCTAGACATAAAAAAAAAATAAAAAATAAAAAAAAAACTAATTTAATTTTTTTCAACCACTTTAGTGAAAACCTTTATTTATTATAAACTAATTAATTTTTTTTAATTTATTATGAAAAAATATAACAAATAAGAAAAATTATAATTCAGTTTAATTTTTTTAATAAATTTTAATAATTTTAATAATTAAAATGATAAATTTTTCATGACTTTACAATTTTCTTTTCCTAATAATATTTCCATTTATCACTGTGACTATTTTTATTTTTTCAATCACTTTAGTGAAAATCTTTATTTGTTATAAACTATTTTTTTGATTTATTATGAAAAAATATGACAAATAAGAAAAAATTATAATTCAGTGTAAATTTTTAAAATAAATTTTAAATTAATAATAAAATTTAATAATTTTAATAATTAAAATGATAAATTTTTCATGACTTTGCAATTTTGTTTTCCTAATAATTTTCACATTTATCACTGTGACTATTTTAATTCTTTCAATCACTTTAGTGAATATCTTTATTTATTATAAACTAATTAATTTTTTTAAATTTATTATGAAAAATATAACAAATAAGAAAAATTATAATTAAATGTAAAAATAAATTTTAAATTAATAATAAAATTTATTAATTTTACTAATTAAAATGGTAAATTTTTTCAAGACTTTGCAATTTTATTTTCCTAATAATTTTCCCATTTATCACTGTGACTATTTTAATTTTTTCAACCAATTTAGTGAAAATCTTTATTTATTATAAACTAATTCGATTTTTTTTAATTTATTAAGAAAAAATATAACAAATAAAAAAATTATAATTCAGTATAAATTTTAAATAAATTTCAAATTAATAATAAAACTTATTAATTTTAATAATTAAAATGATAAATCTGTTCATGACTTTACAATTTTTTTCCTAATAATTTTCTCATTTATTACTGACTATTTTGTGAAAAATTTATCTAGTTGCCAGCAAATATGATGATGATGAGTGATGAAGTTTAACCGTCAAATACGTCTAAGAAACTAGAGTTTAACCGGCAAATATGTCTAAGAAACTCGTCTGATCATTTCCCAACACCACACCACAGTTGCGAAATTAAAACCCAACAACCCCCCCGCTTCCTCTGCGCGCACTGGCGTACCTTCTGTGAGGGTTTGGAAAATTATTATTTTAATAAATTATTTTTAATTTTTGACTATTTTAATAAGTTAAAATTAGTCTATCATCCGTGCTATGTACGGAATAATTTTAAATATTTATATTTGTTTTATTTTTTTAATATATAAATGATGTTTTTTAAGATTTTTTATAAAAATAATTTAACAATCTTATCACTAATTTTAGTGTATGAAAGAAATTAAAAATGGTACTGCAGTAACTATGCACGGGTTGTATTTATAATTATTTGTATGGGGGGATTTTAAATGCAGATTAGGAGATTTTGACCAAATCAATATATGCAGGCATGTGGAAAGACATGTGAATTGAAAAAAGTTAATAAATACTGATCAAGAGATTTTGACTAAATCAATAAATGTTGAAGTTTTTTTTTTAAATAAAAAATTTTAAAATTAAGATTGAGAGATTGAAACTCCCACAAATCTTGGGGGTTAAAAACCCTATTTTTCTATATATATATATATATATATATAGATTTTTATATTTGAAAAGATAATTGAATTTTTTTTATAAATAATTGTGATATTTATGAAAAAAAAAATTATAAATTTGATGTGACATTTTATTTTGTTAGTTATTTTAACCTATTTTATCTTTTTTAAATTTTAATCTAAATTAAGCTAAAATCCTACTTCCCAAATAGCCCTTCTATTTTGTAGCTCGGCTAAAAGGAGTTCGAATGACTCGAATTTATGGAATGGGGGTAGGTGCTGTCATAGCACCATGCTGTGACAGCCAAACGGTGCCATTTTATTTGTTAAAAAAATAAAAGAAAAAAATGAACTCATGCCTTAAGTGATGGTTTGGGATGATCTAAATAAGTGCATTTTTTGACTTTTTATGAAATACGGGTTGAGTATGGGTTGGGTTTGAAGTGATGTGATTTAAATAAGATAATGTAACTTAAATAGGATAGTGACTTTTTGACTTTTTGACTTTTTGACTTTTTTAGATCATGCCAAACAAAGCCTAAGTCGCCGTTTTGCTATAGTGTATGTGTGGAACAACACTTTTATGTTTGGGTTGACTCTAGGAAAATAAGAAGCTATAAAAAAAAAATTTTAAACGATAGGTATGATTAGTTGAAAAAAATATGTAAAAAATAGTACAAAAATTGAATTTTATAATGTTTTTATTTGTCTCAAAATTATTTTTTGTAAAAATAAATTTTAAGATAAATTGCACCGATAGTTCTATTTTATAATAAAAAAAATGCAAATATGAGCGACATGTATCACGTAAGAAACAAATTTATAAACTTTATCAATTTATTGAGTTAGTATCAACCAACTTAGTAATTATTCTTTATCAAAAAACCTAACGTCATTGTCAATTAAACTAAATTGACACAAAAATCAAAAAAATTAAGAGTCAAAATTGAACTAATTAAAAGTGTAAAAATCAATATGATACAAGAGACAAAATTTAGAAATTACCGATATAATTTACTTTAAATTTAAAAGAAAAGTAATGTTGAAATATAAGCACTTAAAACAAATTATACTTCAACTATACAACTTGTAATAACCATATAATATAAAAAATACATGTAGTTACCATATATATATACTAGTGTATGCCGTGCCTGAAGGCACGGTGTAATTAATAATGAGATTAAAATATAAATCAAAATAAAATTATTAAAACATAATGTTAAGATTTTCCTTTCCAATGGTGGCGGACAGTCACAGAACGGAAGTGGCGATGAGCCCCTTAGTTCAACACCCATTTCAAAAACTTTTTCAAATTTACTTAAGTTTGTGAGGAAATTTTAATTTCTACTATAATGCTATTATATGTAAAAAAATTTAGCTCATTAAATTTTTTAAAATTTTTATTAAAAAATTATAAAATTAAATGTTAGTATTTTATGATGAAATGTCTTCAAATTATTCTAATATGAAAGTTAATATTTTTTATAAAAATTATTAATTTTATTGAATGTATATTAAAAATAATACATGATATAGCGGTTTGATTTGATTTTTTAAATTATTTTTTGATTTTTTTGAAAAAATAGAAATAAATTTGACAAAAATAAATTGTTTGGTTTGATTTTTCAAAAATTGTTTTAAAGGTATTTTCATTTATTTTATTGGATTTTTTTTTTTTTACTCATTTTTTTGTCACTTTTTAAATGCACCTAATCTAAATATATTTGAAAAGTAAAACAAATTGACTAAAATATTAAAAAATTCTAACAATAAAAAAAATTCAAACAAAAATCATGTGCATTTTATTTAGATTTTTGTTTTTTTTAATGAATTTTTTTCGTATTTTACTTTTTAAATGCATCTAATTTTGATATATCTAAAATGGACCCAAAAAAAAATGACTAAAATATAGAGGAAAAAAAAAGTTGAGAAATAACAAACGAAAACCAGTCTCAAAATAATTTCTGAAAAATTAGACCAAACAAATATATTTTCAACACCCATTTCAAAAACTTTTTCAAAATCATAAAAAATCAACACTCATTTTCTATTAAGGAATTAAATTTATTTCATAAATCAAACTAAAATCAAAACCCATTTTATGAAAGATCAAATATTCTAAAACATCTCAGTCACATAACTTGTATAATAGATTTGCACTTTGTCTCTCTCTGAAAAAAAGAAAAGAAAAAAAAAATGCAAAACAACCCAGATCTTTAAATTGTCTAACCTTCATTAACAGTAATCACATGGACATAATTCTGCAACAACACTACAATCTCACCAACCACCACACAAAAAAGAAAAGAAAAAAAAAAAGGTACATGATTTTTTTTTTATTTTTTTTTTTGTATTTTACTCATTTTTTTGTACTTTTTAAATGCACCTAATCTAAATATATTTGAAAAGTAAAACAAATTGACTAAAATATTAAAAAATTCTAACAACAAAAAAAATTCAAACAAAAATCTGTGCATTTTTATTTGGATTTTTTGTTTTTTTTAATGAATTTTTTTTCGTATTTTACTTTTTTTAAATGTACAAAAAAAAAAAAAGACTAAAATATGGAGAAAAAAAAAAGTTGAGTAATAACAAACGAAAACCAATCTCAAAATAATTTCTGAAAAATTAGACCAAACAAATATATTTTCAACACCCATTTCAAAAACTTTTTCAAAATCTATAAAAAATCAACACTCATTTTCTATTAAGGAATTAAATCCATTTCATAAATCAAACAAAAATCAAAACCCATTTTATGAAGATCAAATATTCCAAAACATCTCAGCCACATAACTTGTATGATAGATTTGCACTTTGTCTCTCTTTGAAAAAAAAAAAAAAAAACCCAGATCTTTAAATTGTCTAACCTTCATTAACAGTAATCACATAGACATAATTCCGCAACAACACTGCCAATCTCACCAACCACCACACAAAAAAGAAGAAAAAAAGGTACATGAATTTGAAAAAGAGAAACAAAATTAGAAGATTTGATTGATGCAGAGTAGTAGTAGGGGAGAGAGTTGGATGAGCGTGGGTGTTTTGAAATTTAAAAATTGTGAGTGAGACTAAAGAAAAAAAAGAGGAGAGTTTATAGAGAGAGAATTAGAGAGTTCGATAAGCATGGGTCTCTTTTTTGTAGGGAGTGGATGGGTGTGTGTTGAAATTTAAAATGTGGAAGGGTGAGGTGAGAGAGTTCAATGAGCGTGGGTCTCTTTTTTGTAGGGAGTTGATGTGTGTGTTTTGAAATTTAAAATGTGAAAAGGTGAGGTGCGACAAAAAAGGATTGGTGGTTGCAAAGTTTGTGGCTCTTGGGCGGGAAATTCAGGTAGAGTGAGAGATAAGGTTTCATCTCAGCTGTCCATCTAAATATAGAAATGCATCAGGACCATTGAAATGTCCTAGTAGGACAATTGTCTCTAACATATTTTCAAAAACCTTTGTGCCTTATTATATAGATATAATTGTAACAACTGAATTAAATCAAAAATAAAGTTGAATTTAAACCATGAACCAAGCAACCAATTCAATGTTGAATATCATTCTAAATCCAATTTCTTCACATACCAAATCATCCAAAATTCAAATTACTTTAAAAAACATGCTCATAGACTTGTGTTTCAATTTTTTATTTTTTGTTTGTTTATAGTTGCGCCTTATTTTCGTAAAGCCAACCTATAAAAGTGTTGTTCTACA
>JAPPVO010007424.1:0-31712 GCA_030407325.1 Camellia japonica | reverse complement strand
CCGGGGTGAATCAGGATCTCTGACATATCTGTGGTCAGGAATAGGAGGCTCCAGCGAGACCTGGTAAGGAGCCCCGAATCGCCAACTCGTCAACTCGGTCGGCATGTCAAGCCACCCAGGATGATGAAAAGTCGGTGGGATCGGTGGAATGAATCCGCGCCCAACCTCTGGATGTGCCAGCCCTGCTGGAAGAAGGGATGTTCTGTAGCACGAGCCCGACTCGAAGATGGTACATCAGCAGGCCTCCGTGATGGAGCACGCACTCCCGTCAAGGGAGGCATCAGATTGTGTGACGATAAGTGGCGTAGTCCCGCGTCCGTGAGATGTAGCAAAGCATCGGTGCCCTGCATAGCACTAATGATCTCCTGGGTAGAGAGTCTATCAGCAGTCCGCATAGTGCTGGAGGTGCGGCAGGAGGTCCTGAGAAACGTACCTCCATACACAAAAAACGTTCCCCCAGGAACCATACCCTACCAACTGGTCCCTCAAGTAGGACCCTATACTGGGAGGTGCCCGATCCTCCAGCATACTGAAAATCGGAGACCATCGCCCAAGACTGCCCAGGGCTGCCACGTAATCTGCGGATAACCAGTGCATAAATCAATCAGAAATCGGGAATATACAGGGCAAATCAAAGATGAAAACGAAAGAACTGAGAGTTCTGAAATACCTCTGTCGTCCGAACAGTGTCAAAATACTGTCGCAGGTAGAAGAGAGTCTCTCGAGGTCTTGGTCGGTGCTGGCCCTCGAATACCAATGAGAACGGGGTCATAAGAGGCCCTGCCACCTCCATCTCCGGGGCTAACGTTGGAAAATATACGTAGACCCATAGCTGAGAAAAGTAGTGCGGAATGTAAATACAAAGTGCTGAGAGCAAAATATAGAATGTAAAGTGCACCGTGTGTGCAATGAACAAGTAATGAGAAGCAGAAATGTAAATCAAGAGGACGGAACGTACCTCCCAGGCTCTCCAATAGCCGCCGAGTGAATCCCCCTGCCCGCGAGAGGCCGCGCTCATATAGCAATAGAGGGTAGCCAGGCCGGCGCCACCCCAGTCGTACCGACTGACCTGTGATAGGTCCACCAGGGCTCAGAGATATAGCCAACCGTGTTCCCCCTTCAGCAAACAAGTGGTACCAAAGAGGAACATAAGGAAACCGCGGGTGTACTGCTCAACCTCCTTAGGAGACTCGGCCGCTCCATCTCTGGCCTCCGAAAACGGGAAGAGAACCAGGTGTACCGGACTCTCCCAGAAGCTCTGTCCACAGGCGGGCGGGCCCCAACAGATGTACCAAGCGGCCTCCCATTCGCCCATATCCTCGTCGTAAGGAATGGGCCAACCTCCTATGTCCAGACCGGTGAGTACGGCGAATCTAGCGGGGTCATGGTCAAGTCCCGGTGGCGGAAAAATGGAGAATTGGTGGTGTCCCACCATCTCTCCACCAAAGCGGCTAACAGTGTCCTACTGGCAGGACAATGTGATAACCCCATGCAGAAGGCCCCGAACCCTGCTGAATCAACCAAATCCCGGACAGCCTCCGGAAGCTCGGTACCACTCTCTCACAGCAGTGGAAGCCGTATCCTCGCACGGTACGAGAGCAACCTGCATTCAGAATGAATGCACGTGTCAGTAATGAAATGAATGAGCTGTGTGCAAAGAATGAATGAGCCGTGTGCAAATAAAATGAATGAAGTTGTGTGCAAATGAAATGAATAAGCTGTGTGTAAATGAAATGAATGAGCCGTGTGCAAACGCAAGTAAATGGGCTGCGTGTTCAAATCCTAATCAGTGGGCTGCGTGTTCACTTTAATCAGTGATCTGGGCTGTGTGTTCAGAAAATCAGTGTTTTGGGCTGTGTGTTCAAATCTTAATCAGTGGGCTGCGTGTTCACTTTAATCAGTGATCTGAGCTGTGTGTTCAGAAAATCAGTGTTTTGGCTGCGTGTTCAAATCTTAATCAGTGGGTGCGTGTTCACTTTAATCAGTGATCTGAGTTGTGTGTTCAGAAAATCAGTGTTTTGGGCTGCGTGTTTCAAATCTTAATCAGTGGGCTGCGTGTTCATTTAATCAGTGATCTGAGCTCTGTGTTCAGAAAATCAGTGTTTTGGACTGCGTGTTCAAATTTAATCAGTGGGCTGCGTGTTCACTTTAATCAGTGATCTGAGCTGTGTGTTCAGAAAATCAGTGTTTTGGGCTGCGTGTTCAAATCTTAATCAGTGGGCTGGTGTTCGCTTAATCAGTGATTTGGACTGTGTGTTCAGAAAATCAGAGTTAGGGCTGTGTGTTCTACTCTCCATCATTGTGACTGTGTGTTCAGAAAATCAGAGTTAGGGCTGTGTGTTCTACTCTCCATCAACTTGAACTGTGTGTTCAGAAAATCAGAGTTAGGGCTGTGTGTGTTCTACTCTCCTCAACTTGACTGTGTGTTCAGAAATCAGAGTTAGGGCTGTGTGTTCTACTCTCCATCAACTTGGACTGTGTGTTCAGAATCAGAGTCAGGGCTGTGTGTTCTACTCTCATCAACTTGGACTGTGTGTTCAGAAAATCAGAGTTTGGGACTGCGTGTTCTACTCCTAATCAGTGTGTGCGTGTGTTCACCATCAACTTGGACTGTATGTTCAGAAAATCAGAGTTTGGGACTGCGTGTTCTACTCAATCAGTGTGTGCCGTGTGTTCACCATCAACTAGAACTGTGTGTTCAGAAAATCAGAGTTTGGGACTGTGTGTTCTACTCTTAGTCAGTGTGTGCCGTGTGTTCACCTTCAAAGTCGGGCTGTGTGTTCGACAATCAGTGTTTGAACCGTGTGATCAAGCTCTAACTAATGTGTACCGTGCGTTCACAATCAATCAGTGAGCCTAGTGTTCAGAAATTCAAGTGTTTAAAACCACATGTTCAGGATGCAAGCAAAGTACTATGTCATAGGCTAAACTGTGTGTTCAAGCATGGAAAAGGTATGAAATGCACAAAAATACAGAAAATGAAGTAAAATACCTCTCGTGCCTCGGAAGAGAGGTGATGCTCCGCTCTCGTAGAAGTAGATCTCCGGGTGCCCGATCATTGAAGTCAGTGAAATGACGGAAAACGGCTCGCGGAAGAACATGCACCGCGGGGCGTATCTCTCGGGATAAAGGGGCGGACCCTCGGGGGCAGCGTCATGATATCGAAATCATCCCCGGCACCTGGAGGACCTCCACCATGAGGGAAATTACCCGCTATTTCAAAAAATCTGCAAAAGGAGCAAAAATGAGCCAAAATTGGAAAAAGTCAACAAAAGTCAACTCTCGGGAAATGGAAAAGTCAACAAAAGTCAACTCCCGAGAAAATCTTCCAAATATTGAGACAAACTTACCTCAAGTGGTGAAAATGAGAAAAGAAGTCCCAAAATCAAAATTTAATCGGTCCAAAGTGCTTAAAATCGAATGTTTTTGCGAAAACAACTTGCGTGGGGGGTTGAAACACGCGTATAAAGTGCAGATCTAAATGGAAAAATGGTTTGGGAGGCAAGGGGAGAAGATTTCGCAGCTGTGGGTGTGGTCTCGGATTGAATGGATGAGGGAATATAAAGAAAATGAGGCGAAAAGACAAAACTACCCCCTGTTTTGGACAGGTGGCCGGCCGGCCACCTTTCCTGGCTGGCCGGCCATTTGCTTTTTGAAAGATGGCCGGCAGCCTCCCCTAGGGCAACCACCTGGCCGGTGGTGTTCCCCACATGCTCACCTGGCCCTCTGCAAATTTTGAGGAAGATTGGAGTTCCCGGGACCTGTAAAAGTTCAAGAAAAGTGTACTTTCTGGCGCGAAATTGCTCCGCCGGAACTTCGGCTGCAATTTCTGACATGTGTCTCATCATTACTCATCAAAATCAGAGTGTATCCTTTTTAAGCATGTTGTAACCTCTCCGGGAGGTGAACCAGAGGCCGCGATCGAGTTGCCTTCGCCGAAATGCGCGTTTCCTTACTCGTTGTTTCGCAACAAACGGGCACCCTGATTTATGCTCGTTTTGCATTGTTGTGCACATAACTTGCATTCTCATGAGCATTTTGCATTGTCATGCATGTTTTCTTGGTGTACCATACCTTTGTGCTCGAGCATGCGTTGTCACGCACGTTCCTTTCTTGCATTGTGTTACATTTACTCACCGACACTGCGTGTGTCAAACTTTCGGAATCACAGGAATCACATTGAATATATGTTGTTGGCATATTGTTCTTGTTGAATTTCTCTCTTTTGCAGGCACGATATTGTATGTACGGTTCATTTGAGGCTGGTGCGACCAGACGAATCGCGCAGGTATCGTATCTTCTCCGTGTGAGACGCGACGAGAATTGAATAATTCTCCGCATTCCTAACTGCATGAAATGTAGTTGTTGCTTTGCATTCTTGCTTAAACCTGTTGCATCTATTTGTGAATACTTGCTTCATTACAGCTTGCTGCACTTGCATAATCATTAAGTTACATCTGGCTCCGTGCATATCGCTTTGCATTTTGCCCCCTGCCTGCGGGCACATATCTCTGTGCATCCTGTATGATTGTCTAAGTCTTCGGCCTTGTCAAAAATGAGTCGTCTCTGGGCTTTGACATTCACTCCCGTCACTTGTGACTTCCGAGTTCTGTCAAAGAGGGGCAACTGTAGACACCCCATTTTTGACTGACCTTAAGACTCAGACGTCACCGATTGAGCGCTCGGTGATGTTGCATACTGTGCTCGTTCAGAAGTCTCAGAGTCGCGGCCGTGAGCCCTGCCTCTGGACTTCCGAACCCTCTTCTGTACCTTGTCTCGGTTTGCGAACCAGACTCGGTTTTCTCTGTTTCTCTTCCTGAGGGGAGGGAGAGGTCTCGTAGACCATCTCTCAGTGGCCGTGGGCTACATTTCGTGGCCGTAGGCCATTTTGCCCATTTCGGAGCCCGGTTCCCAGTTTTCGGAGCCGTCAGGCCGTGCGCCTCAGTTCGGGACCGCCTAACCATCTCCGATTCTCCGTGGGCATACATCTTATTTACTCCCTTTTTAGGGACACTGAGGTCTGAGAGACCCACTTCGTGGTCGAATGCCACTTTCGGTGCTTAACAGCCTATTTTTGGGACCCCGAACTGCGTGTTTTGGCCCCCGAGCATTCGTTTCGCATCGGTTTTCGTTCATTTTTGGCAGGTACCTCTGTTTTATCACCAGGAAGGTCACTGGAGGGTGGGAGGCCAGCAATTGTCTTAGCAACCAGTTATGCTCTTCCGGCGCCCTCCGATGCCCGTTTTTCTCACTTCCGAGCCAATATTGACCACCCTAGGAGCATTTTCTTCAAGCCCAAACCACATATTTGTGTTGTACACGCATGGGAGGACCCTAAAAACACATGGCCGGCCAGTAATTCCTTTTTCCATTTTTGAACCTCTTTGAAAAGTGGCTTGTTGTCTCTCCTGTTTTACAGTTGCCAATTTCCAACCATAGAGTCTTGTTGAGGACACATGGGAGGCACCAATATGTGGTGGCCGGCCAGAAAATCAGCTTTTCATTTTTGCCCCTTGGCGGCCGGCCATAGGGGGTGGCCGGCCGGCCACCTGCAACCAAAATACCTAGTCGGCCGTGTTCCTTGGGAGGTGTGCCTTACAGCTGTATAGCTGTTTTTCCCAAAAATATCTCTATCCGGGGGACCCTTTTGGAGGGAAATAAGGGCTCATTTCCCTCCACTTTTGCCTTGATTCTCCTCTCCTCTCTTGTCTATATAGAGGGCCTCCCAACTCTAGAGAAAGGGTTACAAGAATTGGTTTGAGCATATACATACATATCATTCCATTTCCTTCAAGTTTAAGCTCCATTTCTTCATCATCTTCAAGCTCTACCATCACCACTCCATTCCAGCAGCAAAGGGAGGAATTCCAGCAGCTTAGAGTCATCAAATTTGGTCCAAGAAGTAGTCAAAGTATTGGTCTTCAAGGGTAAGTAGACTTTCCCCCTTTTGTAGCCCATTTTTGCACCAATTTCTTAGCCTATTTGCTTATTGTTTTGAGCTCCGACCTTAACTGAAAGGGTCATTATTTTGAACCATTCTACATGATTGTTGAAGGGTTCAACCCTATTTGAGATCACCCATCTTGTACTTGCTTCAATATCATCTTATATGTCACATTTTTGCATGAAATTTCTAGTCTATGAGTGATCTGTTTTGAGCATAATGTAAATTGTAAGAGGGCCTACTTTGAGCCCCTCTTCAACATTGAAGAAGGGCTCAACCCTGTTTAGGCCCCCTATCTTGCACTTGCTTCATAATCTCTCCTATTTACCGTAAATTTGCATGATTTGTTTGGCCTATATGTAAATTGTTTTGGAGCATGTCATGAACTGTGAGTAAGCTTATTTTGTGTCCCTCTACAACATTGTAGAAGGATCAACCTTGTTTGGGGCCTCCATGTTATGCCTACCATTATACCCCTCTTTGGCCCCCTTTTTGCATGCCTTTTTAGGCTTATCTAGCTTCTGTTTTCGGCCATCATCAGAACTGTAAATGGTCATATTTTGACCCTGGATATATTTCATGAAGGGTTTTTTCTTGTTTGATGAATGTTTGGCCTACTTCATGTTATACCCTCTTGTGGCCTATTTCTCTGCATGCATTTTTGGCATGTTTGCATACTGATTTGGGGGATGTCATCTACTGTAAATGTTCATATTTTTAGTCCTCTTCAGTGTTGTAGAAGGGTGTTTTTCCATTTGGGCTTTTCATATACCACTTGCTTCATAGCCTCCCTTGTGGAGCCATTTTTGTATGCCATGTTAGCCCTATTATGATTGCTGTTTGGCCATGTTTTGTGCTGGAAAAATGTTAGTTTTGAGGTTCCTTGCTTCTGCCTTTCATGTCATGTATCAGTTATGCATGTTTTGGTGTAGCTATAGGCCATTTCGGGTGCCAAAATTCATGTTTCGGGATCATTCCATGCATCGGGTATACTTTGGCCATGTTTCGGGACTGTTTTGCCCCACATTTCAGTGCTGAAATTCATTTGCATGTTTGCATATTATATTTCCATGCATTTCATCGCGTATGCCATTTTTTCGGTTTGCGTGCCCGTGTGTACGCATTTCGAGGCATCTCACTTTCATCTATCGGCCTCTTATGTGAGTGTGGCTGAGGCTCTCTCATGTTAGTATAAGTCCATATTGCATTGTGTATGCCATTTTAGCTCTGTTGCATTCCGTATGCCATTTTCTCGGTTTGCGTGTCCGTGTGCACGCATTTCGAGGCATCTCATTTTCATCCAATGGCCTCCTATGTGAGTGTGGCTGAGGCTCTCTCATGTTGGTGTAAGCCCATTATTGCATTGCGTGTGCCATTTCATCCATAGCATTGCGTATGCTTGGTTGTGTATTACCTCGTATAGCGTGTATGCCATTCCATGACATTGTGTATGTTAGGATTGCATATTAGCTGCATTTCGTGCATATCATGCATATCGCATCGTGTTCGGGATAAGAGTTAGCCCGGGCACGGGAAACGAGGCACGTTTCGTACTCCGAGCGACGGAACGGGCCTCAATCCCCAAGTCACCGACGCTCCGGATTATCCATGATGGAGTTAGGTTTTGTTGTAGCATTCATATGCATTCATCTTATATTGAGTTGTGCAATTCGACTCCTCGGCTATCATGCATTGATATGCGTGATTGGTGGCACGAGGATCGAGGCATGCATATATTTGTGAAATACATTGCTATGCCCCTTTCCTGCTCTCTGTTGCAGCAAAATGGAGAATCAGCAACTTTTCGGAGTCTGGCACGCATTTCGAGAAACATTGCAAACAGAGGCTAATCGGGGCATCGCCGCGGATTTCCGCGCAAAACAGCCCAAGCATACATCGTCCATCAGAAGCAAGGCAGTCTCTGGCTTGCATGCCCGTTTTACAGTTTTCTTAGTTAATTTGTTAATCAATTAGGGATTTGTACATTATTTGGACTGTATTATTTGAACTGTAATATTCTTTCATTTGGGACTGTATATTATTTTATTCGGACCCTCTGTGCGAGGGCATAATTGTAATAAGTGTGCGTGTGTGTGATGTATGTCTTCCAACCCCACGTCTTTCTTCCTTTTTATTTACCCGCTTATGATGGTTAGATATAGGGCATATTTCAATTAGCATACAGTATGACAGCATGTTTGCATCATTCATCTGTTTTGCACGCACCGGGCTCGGCGCATCATACAAACTGCATTTGTATTTCAATTCCAAATTGAATACATGTTAGCTGTAGCATTCCTCATGCCATGTTTAGAATAGCCGAGCCTGCTATAGTTGCATTTTTGCATGTGTTGCATTAGGCATTTCTGTATAATTAGGATCATGCATGATTTCTAATGAGCTTCTGTTTTGGCTTGGAGTACTCGGTGAGTTTTATGCTTTAGCATCCTTGCATGCGTGTGCGTGACTGCCATGATAGCATGCTTACCATGAGGCTAACTGCTTATGTGATATAACTGCCTTGGATGCCTGTGCGTGAAGGTTGGGTTATTTGGATTGGAACGATTCATCACATGTTTGTTTTAAGCCCACTAGATAGTGGCAAAATCATCTCTTCTAAGCCCACCTGAGGGTGGCAAAATCTGCATTTTAAGCCTACCTGCGGGTAGCAAACCTTTTTTCAAACAAACAAATATGAAGTGTTTTGTTCCAATTCAGGCGACCCAGTCTATACTTGTATACTGTGCGCATCACATAGTAACCTAGGCTAATAACCGGAATAAGAACACATAATGTTTTCAAAATAAGATATCATGGTTAGTAGAGGCCGGTCTTTGACCGGGCGAGCGGGGGTGCTCACGAAGTGACCTTCCCCAATCGTACCCAAGTTCCCGAGCCGAGGCAATTTTGGTGATGACGGACACGTGACCTTTGGCACCGAGTCAGGGTTTCCTAAATTTCCCATTTAAAAAAAAAAAACATTTAGGTGGCGACTCTGTATCTGGCGAAGCAGTCCATGTTTGGCACTTCTCTAAAAAAAAATCTGTTTTCAAAACGATTTGCCAGATTTGGACTCTTTGGTTCAAGATTAAGAACCATGACATTTGAGTCCTTCGAACTGTAGTGACCCAATATCGAACCAGAACGGGGGGGACTCGCACTCCCTTTCCCCGGGATGCGTTCGGGGACGTCTACAGTAACACATAGGACTTATTAGAACATAAGAAAATAATGTGGACTAAATGAAATATAAGTATATAAAAAGGAATTTATGAAAAATTGCCTCTATATTATATTATGTTTTTCATCATATATGTCTGCACTATATTAAAATTATATAATTAGTAAAACTCATTATTAAAGATGATACATTTATCATATTTGACACCTATTATTATTTGTATAAACATATGTTAATTATAAGATTACTCCTTTTAAATTCAAATCGTTCCACTATTTTAAATCAATCAAATATTATGTGTCAAAATGTGAACTAATACATTCACTTCTTGGTTGGCGGGGCCATCTTGTCCCCTAGGAATAAGTACAAAATTTTGAATATTAAATTTTTTTAATTTGTAAAATTGTTTGGGTAACGTTTGGTAACATTTACATTTTTTGTTTATATTTACAAAAATTTTATAAATTGATTTTTGTTTATTTTTATGAAAACATAAATTACAAACGCGTTTGATTTGAATAAAATATTTTTAAAAATTTAAAAACATAAACAAAAAAACATATTTATTAAGGCCTAAAATATTTATATTTATAATGACTTTTTACTATTTTTTCAAGAGTGGCCTTCGTTTAGATTTTGGTATTTTTTATTTTTTTTCGTTTTCTGTCTTTGTCAAAATTGAACCAGCCATTTTGGATTTTTTTTTTTTTTCTTTGTTTTGTGTCTCTTCTCTGTCTCATTTCAGATTTGGCTTGAGAAAATAGGCAATGCCACGAACGACGACGATACCATTGCAGCATCAAAATCCCTTCGACACACCGGCAGCGAACAGCACCATCGAACTCTGGGTTGAGAAAAACAATATAACACTTAAACCAAATAATAGCATAAAGATCTTTTAAATCTACTAGTTTGATGGATCTTCAATCATTCATAACCAAATAGATCTGCAGATTTGCAACAGATATGTTGTTTAAAAAAAAAAAAAAAAAAAAACCATAGAAGGTCTTGATGAAACACAGAGAAGAGAGAGAAGAGAGGGGAGAGAAGAGAGAGACCTGAGATTCAATAATGTGGTGTTCCAAAGATTCGAAACGTGATCGCGGTCTCACAAATCATTTACGCTGTGTTTGGTTGAAGGATTTGTGGAGGGATTTGGAAAGGGAAACGGAAAGGGAAAAGTTAGGTGAAATGTGAATAAAATATACTTATATTTCACCTAGTTTCACACACCTTTTCTCTTTCATTTTCCAAATCCCTCCCCAAATTCCTCAACCAAATACAGCATTACTGTAGCTCCGCTACAGTGGCTTCTGTTTTTCTGTTTATAAATCAATGGAAACATATTTTTTTAGTTTACATTTTTTTGGGTAAATTTACAAATTGAGAACTGAAATTATAAATCAAAAAATTTAACAAACAAGTTTTTATGATAAATTTTTAAATTTTTGTAACTATAAACTGAAAACTAAAAATAAAATGGTTACCAAACAAGGCCTTGGTATTTATTGAAATATAAGTGTCTAATGTAAATAAGTTTTTGATAAGCAATGAAATTAAATTTTTTTTATTTATGTGGTACACTTTTTTTTTTTTTTGATCGGCATACACTTTTTATGTTTGTAGCCACTTGGTGTGGTAATAGTGTGGTGTTGGTGTGATGTAGTACAGATGGCGGAGACAACAACGATGCTAATTGTGTTTTTAACATTTGCATAGGGATAAGTTTTTCTTCCATATTTCATTTCTTTATACTTTTCTTGTAAATTTTAATTCATACCCGTATCGATGATCTAAACTATCTATCTCAGAAATTCTTCAATAAATGTCATATGTCATCAGTTTTGTTTGGTCTGTGGGTTGGTCTCAGGGTGAATCTGCAGTGTTGCTTGCAGTGTTACTACAGTGTTGCTTGCAGGGTGAATTTGCAGTGCTGCTTTGAGCTTGGAGGTTAGCAACATGTCACTACTAGTTTGTCTACTACCAGTTAGTTTGTTTGTTTGTTGTTTTCATTTCTTCTTCTGTATTCTTCTTCTGTTGGTGCCTCACCAACTGGCGCTTGGAGCTTATTCTTAGCTCCAAGTTCCTCTTTATTGATGTAATATGTCATGCTTTGTATGCTTCATCAATAAAGATTTTGTTTAACCGATCAAATAAAAAAAATGTAAACAATTAGTTTCAACAGAAAATTGTAAATACAAAAATAAATTATACTTTATTTTATAAAATGAATGGTATATATAATTAAATTTAAACTATCTATTTTATAAAACAAAATACGATTTGTTCCCATCTCAATAGTTGTCCAATGAAGTTGATTTTTTTGCATTGATAACTTTTATTGTGGAGTCTATGAGATAGATGAGGGTCCAAATTAAAACTCAAAAAAATACGAAAAGGTATGAAAAGGGAGCCTATCTCATTAAAGCAAACATTAAAAAAAAAAAAATCTTTCATATATAAATATATATACACGAGTATAACACATTAATGTCATAATGATTTTGTAATCAAGTTGAGACGTTTTAAAATATTAATGAGATAACGTCAGAATAATTTGTGGAAAGCATTTGGATTTATAAAATTTGAGTTTGACTCAGCTTTGTTAAGTTTTTTATTATTATTATTTATATATTTAATATATAAATAATATATTTATTATATAATTTAAATAAAAATAAACGAATTGAATTTGAAAGTTAAATTTGAAGAGTTAATTTAATGTCATAATGGCCAACATTGTTCCGGTACCGAAGAAGGATGGCAAGATCCGGATATGCGTGAATTTCAGGGATTTGAACAGAGTCAGTCCGAAGGACGACTTTCCCTTGCAGCATATTGATGAGTTAGTGGACTTCACAGCAGGGCATGCTTTGCTTTCGTTCACGGATGGCTTCTCCAGCTACAATCAAATAGTGATGGCACCTGAAGACCAGGAAAAGACTGCATTCACCACCCCGTGGGGGACGTACTGCTATAGAGTGATGCCGTTTGGGTTAATGAATGCTGGAGCTACTTATCAACGGGCCGCGACCACAATATTGCATGACATGATCCACAAGAGGTTGAGGTGTATGTGGACGACATGATTGTCAAGTCCAAAGAAAGAGAGGGCCACTACACCGCCTTGCAAAAGTTCTTTCAAAGGATCAGAGAATTCCGATTGCAGCTGAATCCTCAAAAGTGTACGTTCGGTGTTACAGCAGGGAAAATGCTAGGGTTTCTGATTACACAGAGAGGTATCGAAGTCGACCCTTCCAAAATCAAGGCCATCTTAAAAATGCCACCACCAAGGACTGAAAAGGAGGTGCGAGGCTTTCTGGGTAAAGTGCAATTCATAAGACGGTTTATCTCAAAATTAACCTTGACTTGTGAACCACTTTTTGGTCTCTTGAAGAAAAGCAAGAAATTCCAATGGGACGGCCGATGCCAAGCTCTTTTGAACAAATCAAGAATACTTACAGAACCCGCCTGTATTGTCACCGCCAGAGCCGGGGAAACCGTTGATATTGTACCTTTTAGTGACTGAGACTACAATGGGCTGTATGCTCGCGCAAGAATCAGAGGATAAAGCGGAGAAAGCCATCTACTATCTGAGCAAGAAGATGCTAGAGTATGAGACTCGCTACACACCCTGTTGAGAAGGCTTGCTTAGCTTTGGTATGGGCTACCAGGAAGCTGCGGCACTACCTGTTAGCTCACTCCGTAATGTTGGTTTCACGACTCGATCCCATCAAATATCTTTTCGAGAAACCAGCACTTACGGGTAGGCTAGCTCGTTGGTTGCTGTTGCTCTCCGAATTCGATCTGAAATATGTAACGCGCAAGTCAATCAAGGGAAGAGCAGTAGCAGAATTCTTAGCCGATCATCCAGTGGAAGGGGGTGAAGCAGTTGAGTACTTATTCCCAGATGAGGCCATTTTGCATATCGACGACGAATTTTGGACGATGTACTTTGACGGAGCGTCAAACCAGCACGGGTATGGGATAGGAGTGTTGCTGATAGCACCCGACAATTCCCGTATCCCTCTAGCCTTCAAACTCCGTTTCAAAGTCTCCAACAACAAAGCAGAATATGAGGCATGCATTGCCGGTCTAGAAGCAGCCCTGGAACTAGGGGCAAGACGGTTGGACGTCATCGGGGACTCGAACCTTGTTGTGTCTCAAGCAAAATGAGACTGGAAGGTCAAACAAGAGAAGATGATGATGTATCACCAGACCTTGGATTTGTTAATTCCTCGGTTTGAGAAGCTAAACTTTGCTCATCTACTAAGAGAGAACAACAGTTCACAAATTCTTTAGCATTCTATCTTCCATGATAGACATCCCCGTTGGAGTCCGGATGCGTCCAGTCATCATTGATCAAAATTTGTGCCGGCCTACGAGACGATTGCTGCTATAGATGAGGTTCAGACGAAAACCCCTGGTATTACGACATTTGGAATTTCTTGGAGAAGGAAGCATACCCGCCAGGGGTAAATGCCAAGGATAAAAGGGCAATCAGAAGAATGGCCGTTCAGTTCATCATCTGTGGGGGTAAGCTATATAAAAGAGGTCATCTGGGAATGCATAAGCTGTGTGTCGATGCCGAAGAATCGAAGCGCCTAATGGAGGCCATCCATGGAGGGGAATGCGGTGCGCATATGAACGGAGTAATGCTAGCACGGAAGATCCTCAGACAGGGTTACTACTGGTCCACTATGGAGGAGGACTGTATCAGTTTCGTTCGGCGATGCCACAAATGTCAAATTCATGCAAATCACATGAACATTCCGCCGTCGAAGCTGTACAATATGACTTCGCCATGGCCATTTTCAGTCTGGGGAATTGATGTGATCGGGGCTGTCACTCCGAAGGGGTCAAATGGGCATGAGTTCATCTTGGTCGCGATAGATTACTTTCACGAAGTGGGTTGAGGCCCAATCCTATGCGGTGTTTGAAAAGCTTCACATGTTGCGAAGTTTATCAGAAACAACATCATCTGTCGCTACGGAGTCCCGAACGAGATAATTTCAGATAACGGTTCCCACTTCAAGAAGGAAGTGATTGACTTGTTAGAAAAATACAACGTGGCTTTTCATAAGTCATCCATATATCGGCCGCAAACCAATGGAGTGGTTGAGGCCACCAACAAGAACATCAAACACATATTGCAAAAGATGGTGGAAACCTACCGGGATTGGCCAGATAAGCACCCGTTTGCTCTGTGAGGCTACCGGACTTCAATCAGAACTTCTACTGGGGCGACTCGTATTCATTGGTTTATGGGATGGAGGCCGTTCTATAATCGAGATTAAGGTTCCGTCATTGCGAGTACTGGCTGAGTGTCAAATAGCCGAAGCAATTGGCAGCAGAGCAGGTTTGGGAACTCATGCTCTTTGATGAGAGAAGACTGAAAGCACTGTACCATGTTCAAGGTTATCAGCGCAAAATTGCCTAGGCTTTTAACAAGAAAGTTAAGTCCAGGAATCTAAAAGAAGGAGATTTGGTGCTCAAGGACAACCGAGCTCCCATCCACGACCCAAGGGGCAAGTTCAGACCTAATTGGACTGGTCCCTACATCATTAAGTCTATCTGGTCAGGTGGAGCCGTGGTTCTGATGGATCTAGATGGCCTAGAGTTCTTACAACCGATCAATATGGACAAGTTGAAAAAATATTACCCTTGAGAGGCTCGCTAGGCCGAAAACCCGAAAGGGCGACCTAGGTAAAACTCAGAGCACAAAAATTTGAAATTATAAAAACTGAGTTCGCAAGGTTAAAAGCCCGCAAAAGACGGCCCTGGCAAAAGTTAGAGCGTAAAAAGAGAGTGAAAAACCCGAGTGAACCCGAGCCTGAACTACGTAAGGCTTGATTCCCATCTTTGGGATACGTAGGGCAACTTCATCCTAAGTTCAGCCATAAACTTTTCCCCGATCAACTTTGTCCATTTGATCATCTCAGTCATCTTTGTCTATCAGCATTCATCGTAATCTTCCGGTGCAGTGCTTTTCAGACTAGGGGCAACTTTCCGTTGCTGTGCAGTGCCGCGGTACTATTCAGACTAGGGGCAACTTTCCAGTTGCTAGGATCCGGGGTTGTGCATCTTAGTGATAGATCTCAGGCGTATCCAATTCTGATCCATATCGAAAATGGTTTTGAAAAGTTTTAATAAAAGTTGACTTTGTTCAAAATTAATCTTTTTACAACTTAGACCATTTTTGGACCAAAACGGAAAATTTTCAGTACCCACAACCTTCAATTTCATTGATTTCAAAACAGAGTTCTCCTGTTCTTGCATACAAATTGAAGTTGCTTTTTATTACATCCATAAACAAACTTGAAAGTACTGGTAAAGCAATAAATCCGGGCATAGATAAGTCAGGTGTCCCTGCGCCCCCTCCCAGAGCTGGTCGAAGCCTCTGATGCCAAGCTGGGCCCAATCTGTGCCTCTTCTTCATTGAGCCAATCCAAGCACTCGTCAGACAAAATGCAACTGAAAGTGGGAGCGGGGGCCAGGAGCTCTCTAGTCCTCCATGCTGTGGCATACCGGGCAAGCTGTGTGCCTCGGACCGAAAATGCGGCGGATACTCTATCCCCTTTGGCGGGCAAGTCTGATCATGACCGAACTGGCGCTGGAACCGGAACGGAAAGTAGAACACACAGTGAGTCAGACCAATCAACTGGATCCCGGTCTGCCGGGACATGCTATAGCTCATTGCCGGGAGATTGAGCCAAGGACAGCGCCAAGCAATGCGATCTGCGAACAAATTGCATATCCAGTCAACCACCATCCCTCATCAAGGGCATCCTAGGCGTTGTCGAAGAACAAAAGTAGCCGCGAGCCGTAGGCTGGGCAAGAGTCCACAACCTGCAATTTATCCATCACCCATACCTGGGGAGGGATGAAAAATGAGAGAATAAATAATAGAGAGATGTACGATGAGAGAAAAGTAAGAAAAGGGTTTTGTGAAAAAACCGAGCTTGAGGGCCGAGTGATGTGAGCAATACATATGTGAGATTGGGTGGGAAACATTACCTGCAGCAGTAGTGGACTCCCCGCAAATCTGGTCGTCTCCTGGCGATAGAAAGCATCTAAGCCCATCAGTGTCTCGGCCAATGTCATGGCGATGCAGCTCTTTCCTTCCTTCAAGCCTTGAGCAACTTCAATTAGATGAATGCTAGATCCACTAAAGCCTGGGGCAAGCAAAAAGTGAGATAGCATGCACAAGCAAAGGGCGTGTTGCCGAAAACCTTGCCAATAATGGTTACCGCGGTCACCGGCATCAGAAAAGCGATGAATCAAGCCGAGGATGTCCAGTTCCCCGCTGCAGATCAGAGACCGAGTGTTATGCATGGTGAGCCCACACATCCGCCCTAAAGTTTGGGCGTGGCCGAAGCGAAACTGAGGCAAAATTTCTTCATAGCATTCAGATTCCATCAAAACTTGAAAATTTTCGAAAGTTGGACATACCTCTTGCCCGCCGAAGCTAAACACATGCGTTGCCGGGTTCCAAAATCTCACCGCGGCATGAAGGAAGGGAAGGTGCAGCGGAGTACGACTCAGCGTGAATAGTGCATTCAAGCCAAAGCCCCGGAAGTTTAACTTTTCCGAGCCATCTAGAGAGACGATCCAAGCTGTGAGATTTTCGATGAGAAACGCCTCCATTTTGGTGCAAAACTGAGATGAAATGAATCAACTACAGAGCTAGGACTTTTAAAGAGGATAAGGCACTGTTCGAGGGGACACGTGTCGAAAAATTGGTGGCTGCCAAGCTAGGCGGCCGGCCGGCCACCTTTTCTGGTAGGCCGGCCACCCCCCTCCCCTCCAATGCAAAAAGCTAGCCGGCCAGCTCCCAAAGGTGGTCGGCCATGCTGCAAAGTGTGTCTTTGGCCCTGTTCTACTACCCTCTAGAAGGAAGTTCCCAGCATTTGCATGCATCGGGAGTGTCGAAGGCCTCCATTTCCCTCAGTTTCGGATGCGTTCCGTCACCTAGATCGTCCGAGATGCACTTTGTTTATAAGTTGTTGTTAAGTCTTGCTTATCGAGTTGTCGTTTTGTTTGCTGAGATGTCTTGTTTATCGAGTTGTTAAGTTTTGTCGAGCTGTCGAGTTTCGTGCATTGAGTTGTTACTTTTTGTTTAATCATTTTGTTGTGCCTTACTTATCGAGTTATCAACTTTGTTGTGTTTTGCTTATCGAGTTGTAAACTTGCTAAGGTTTTGTTATTTCTTAGTAAGTTAGTTTTTTATTTTTTTGCATCGGTTCACTACCTGACCTGGGCAAATACCACAATGCACATTTCCATTCAATCTCATTTTGGTGCAAAGATGATGCGATGCTAAGAACATAAAATAACAACACTTTTTCAAAGCTGTTTCATTCCATCATACTTCCTTTGTTACAACATTTTTTACAACAAGGGTACAAGTTTTACGAAAAATAAAACTGCCTAACAATGTACAATGTGCTACAACTACTAGTAAAAAGGTAAATAAGCAGGGAACAACTGCATCAATGCTCTCAAGAGCAAGAATGAGAGAGGCCCTCTTCGTCCTCTTCGGCGGAACAGCCTCTGCACCATCATCACCATCATCGAGTCGGGGCTGCCATCCTCGGAACCCTCCTCAGCCTCATCTCACTACCAACTACCCGGAACCGGATCAGCCACCCTCTCTGTCAGCAGATGTCTCTGACTGGGGATCTGCAGCCTCCTCCTCCTCGCTGGACTCCTCCTCTATGATGTGCGCCCTGTGTCCGCCTCGTTCGCGAGACGACTCCCCTTCTCCCAGCTCCTCGGGAAGGCCTAGGTGGCCCGGCCTGTGGCCCGGTATATATCGGAAGCATCTAAAATGAAGAGTGTAATTTGGACGCATCAGCCAAAATATGTATATCAGATGCAGATACAAGGAAGCTACATGAAATGGGCGCATACAGGTACAGTACGTAAATGTTGTTGTGTGTCAGATGTGCTCAACATAGGCAGCCTATCAATGCAATAAAATGTTCAAGATCAGCATGTCATCAGGAGTATGATAAATGCAAGAAAACTAATGGATACCTGGACACCCATGATGGACAACTGTGCCTCTCTCCGCAGGACCATGCCCTTAAGTGAGGTTACCATCCCGAGCACCTCGTCCATGCACTCCCTGGGTGGCTGCAGATACAAGCTCAAGTCATCATTGAATAAACAAACACCAAAGTATCTGAGTGATAAACGGAAAACAGTGGAACATACCAATGGTGAGTTAGGGTCACTGACATATCGGTGGTCAGGCATAGGAGGCTCTATCGGAATCAGGTAGGAAGTCCCATATCGCCATCCCATCAACTCAGTCGGCATATCTAGCCATCCAGGATGATGATGAGTCGGAGGAATCGGGGGAACCAATCCACCCCCGCCTCTAGATGTGCCAGCCCTGTGGTGGAAGGGACATCTGTAGTCCGAGCCCGGCTCGATGAAGGCATACCAGCAGACCTCCTCGTCGGGGTACGGACTCCCGTCAGTGGAGGCATCAAGTATGTGTGACGGTAGGTCGCGTACTCCCCATGCTCCAGCAAACTGAAATCGGAGGTCTCTGCCTAAAGGCGCCCAGGGCTGCCACGAGATCTGCAGAACCGATGCATAAGCTGGTCAGAAATTGTAAATGTGCAAGATAAATCAAAGATTAGAAACATGAAGAACTGAGAGTTCTGAAATACCTCTGACGGCCGTACTGTATCAAAGTACTGCCGTAGGTAGAGGAAAGACTCCCGAGGTCTCGGCCGGTACTGGCCCTCGAATACAAGTGAGTAAAGGGTCGTGAGGGGCACCTCCACCTCAAGCTCCGGGGCTAGCGTCGGGAAGTACGCGTAGACCCATAGCTGTGGAAAACAAAGCAGTAGCCATCAGAATACAGCATGCTGAGTGCAGAATGTAAATACAAATGCTGAGAGCAAAGTGCAAGGTACAGAATGTAAAGTGCGCTGTGAGTGCAATATACAAATAATAAAAAGCAGAAATGTAAATCAAGAGGACAGAAAGTACTTCCCAGGCCCTCCAATAGCCGCCAACCATGTTCCCCGTCCGCGGGAGGTCGCGCTCATATAACAATAGAGAGTAGCCAAGCTGGCGCCACCCCAATCATATCGGCTGACCTGTGATAAGTCCACTAGAGCACTCAACAGATAGAGCCCGACAGTGTTCCCCCTATCGGCGAACAGAGTGGTCCCGAAGAGGAACATCAGAAATCCGCGAGTGTACTGTTCTACCTCCTCAGGAGTCTCAGGCTCCATCTCTACCCTCTTGAAATGGGAAGAAAACCAGGTATATCGGACTCTACCCGAAGATCTGTCAACTGGCGGGCGAGCTCCCAATAAGTAGATCCAAGCGGCCTCCCACTGGCCCATGTCCTCGTCATATGGGATTGCCCAACCTCCCACATCAAGGCCTATCAATACGGCGAAGTCAAACGAGGTCATAGTCATATCCCCGGTAGCAGAGAAATGGAAGGAGTTGGTGGTGTCCCACCATCTCTCTACCAAGGCACCCATCAGCGTCCTATTAGCAGGACAGCGAGATATCCCAATGCAAAAGGGGCCAAACCCTGCCACGTCAACCAAATCCCGGACAGCCTCCGGGAGCTCTGCGTACCACTCTCTCACCGCGATGGAGCCATATCCTCGCGCAGTACGAGAAGTCACTTGCATTCAGGACGAACACATGTATTCAGTTTCAGAATGAAATGTATAAGCTGCGTGCAAATGAAATGAATAAGCTGCGTGCAAATGAAACGTATGAGCTGTGTGCAAAATCAAATCAGATACAGAATCTGGGTTGTGTGTTCAGAAAATTCAAAGTATGAGCCGTGTGCTCAGAATTCAAGTGTTTGGGCTGCGTGTTCAAACTCAAAATCAGTGTGGGCTGTGTGTTCATCTCAAAGTTCGAGTTGTGTGTTCAACATCTAGTATTTGAGTCGTGTGTTCAGATGTCAAAGTACGAGCTGTGTGTTCGACATCAAGTGTTTGGGCTGCATGTTCAACTCTCAATTAGTGTGGGCTGTGTGTTCATCATCAAAGTTCGAGCTATGTGTTCAACGTCAATGTTAAGTATTTAAGTTGTGTGTTTAGATTTCAAAGTATGGGCCGTGTGTTCATCTCAAAGTTTAGGCTGTATGTTCAACTCTTAACGAATGTGTGTTGTGTGCTCACAATTAGAAAAGTGGGCTGTGTGTTCATCTCAAAGTTCGAGCTGTGTGTTCAACATCAAGTATTTGAGCTGTGTGTTCAGATTTCAAAGTATGGGCCGTGTGTTCATCTCAAAGTTTGGGCTGTATGTTCAACTCTCAACGAATGTGTGCTGTGTGCTCACAATCAGAAAAATGGGCTGTGTGTTCATCATCAAAGTTCGAGCTATGTGTTCAACGTCAATGTTAAGTATTTAAGCTGTGTGTTCAGATTTCAAAATCAGTGGGCTGGGTGTTCATCTCAAAGTTTGGGTTGTGCGTTCAATTCTCAACAAGTGTGTGCTGTGTGTTCACAATCAATATACGGGCTGCGTGTTCAGAAAGTCAGAGTGTTTGAACTGTGTGTTCAAGATGCAAACGGAATACGGTGTTATAGACTAAACATTCAAAACAAGCTGTGTGCTTGAGTAAGCAGATAAACATAGCGAAAGCACGAAATGCACGGAAAATGCAGAATACATTGCAGAAAACGTAAAAGTGAAGTAAATACCTCTCGTGCCTGATGAGAGAGGTGGGACTCCGGCTCTCGCAAAAGAAGATCCCCAGGCACTCGATCATCGAAATCAGTGAAATGATAAAAAACCGCCTGAGGGAGTATATGTGTCGGAGGTCGTACCTCTCGGGATAAATGGCCGAACCCTCGGGGGTAAAGACATAATATCTGGATCACCTCCGGCGCCTGGAGGACCCCCACCGTGAGGAAAGTGATCGGCCATTTCAAGAAATCTGCAAAAAGGAGCAAAAATGAGCAAAATGAGCCGAAATTGGAAAAAGTCAACAAAAGTCAACTCTCGGGAAATGAAAAAGTCAACAAAAGTCAACTCTCGAGAAAATCTTCCAAATATTGAGACAAACTTACCTCAAGTGGCGAAAATGAGAAAAGAAGCACCGAAATCAAAATTTAATCGGTTCAAAGTGTTGAAAACCGAAAGATTTCGCGAAACAACTTAGCGTGGGGCGTTGGAAAATGCGTATAGAGTTCAGATCTGAGGAAAAAAATGGTTTGGAAAGGAGGAGAGAGTAGTTTCGGAGCTGAAGTTATGAGCAAAAGGTGTTTGGATAAGCACATATAAAGAAATGAGAGCAAAAAGACCAAACTGCTCACTGTTTTGGCTCGGTGGCCGGCCGGCCACCTTTTCTGGCAGGCCGGGCACCCCTCTCCCTCACCCCTGGCTGGTGGTCTCCCCCTTGGACCAAACCTGGCCGGTGGTGTTCCCAACATGGTCTCCAAGGCCTCTGCAAATTTTGGTGATGATTGGAGTCCCTGGCACCCGAGAAAGTACAAGGAAAGTGCACTTTTCATCGCGAAATCTATCCGCGGGAACTTCAACTCCAACTTTCGATGCATGTCTCATTGTTACTCATCAAAAGCGAGGTGTATCCTTTTTTTGAATACGTTGTGACCCCTCCGGGAGGTAAATCGGAGGTCGCGATTGAGCCACCTTCGTCGAAACTTGCATTGCTTTGCTCGTTGTTTCGTTTCAAAATGTGCATTCGAGTTTACACTTATCCTGCATTGTTATGCAACACTTGCATTCTCATGCACACCACTTGCACTGTTCTGCACGTTTCACGAGTATTGTCATATCCTTGTGCTTAACTTACGTTGTCACGCGCGTTGCTTCTCGCATTACGATGCACTCACCCATCAACACCGCGTTTGTCTGCATTCGATATCACACTAAACATATGTTGCTAACTATGTTGTGCTTGTTGAGTTTCTTCCTTTTTCAGGCACGATATTGTATGTACGGTTCATTTGAGGCTGGTGCGACCAGACGAGCCGCACAGGTATTGTATCCCCTCCGTGTGAGACGTGGCAAGAATTCAATGATTCTCCGCATTCTTCAACTGCATGAAATGTAGTATTGCTTTGCATTCTTGCTTAAAACTATTGCATCTATTGTGAATATTTGCTTCATTACAGCTTGCTGCTTCGCATGATCATTGAGTTACATCTGGCTTTGTGCATATCGCTTTGCATTTTGCCCCCTGCCTACGGGCATGCCTGCAGGCACATCTTTTTGTTTATCTCGCCTGTTTGTCCAAGTCTTCGACCTTGTCAAAAATGGGTCGTCTCTGGGCTTTAACATTCACTCCCGTCACTTATGACTTTCGAGTTCTGTCAAAGAGGGGCAACTGTAGACACCCCATTTTTGACCGACCTTAAAACTCAGACGTCACCAACTGAGCGCTCGGTGATGTTGCATATTGTGCTCGTTCTGAAGTTGTGGAATCTCGACCGCGAGCCTTGCCTCCGGACTTTCGGACTCTTTTGTGTTTTGCCTCGGTTTGCGAACCAGGTCCCGTTTTCTCTGTTTTCTCTTCCCGAAGGTAGGGAGAGGTCTCATAGACCATCTCTCAGTGGCCATAGGCTACGTTTCGTGGTCGTAGGCCATCTTTCCCGTTTGGAGCCCGGTTTCCGATTTTCGAAGCCGTCGGCCGTGTGCCTCGGTTCAGGACAGCTTAACTACCTCCGTTTGCTCCGGTTTTTGGCACACACCTTGTTTCCTCCCCTTTGAGGGACACTATGGCTCGAGAGACCAACTTCGTGGTCGAACGCCACCTCCGATGCTTAATAGTCAGTTTTCGGGGCCCCAGGCCGCGCGTTTCAGTCCCCGAACCTCCGTTTTGCATCCGTCTTGGTCCATTTTTGTCAGCGACCTTATTTTCATTGTTAGAAAGGTTGTAGGAAGGTGGGAGGCCAGCAATTGTTCTGAAAAACCAGTTTTATTTCTTCATCGCTCTTCATCGCCCGTTTTCTTCACTAGAAAGCTGGTTTTTCCCACTCCCGGGCCACCTTTTTCTGACTTTCCACCACATCATTGTGTTGTACACACCTGGGAGGCCACCAATATGGATAGGCCGGCCAGTAATTCCCCCTGACCCTTTTGAACCTTTCTAAAAAGCTGGCTTTTCTCTCTCCTGAACCACTTTTTCTGGTTTTTCTCTACACAGCTGTGTTGCACTCATCTGGGAGGCCACCTTTTTGGGGTGGCCGGCCAGTAATTTTGCTTGACCCCTTTGACCCATGGTCGGCCAGCCAGGGGAGGTGGCCGGCCGGCCACCTGAACCTTTTGAACCTGGCCGGCCAAGTTTGTCCCTCCTGGTGCATTCCAGCTGTGCCAGTTGTTTTGCACCAGACCCCCTGCCCGAGAGTCTGTCCTTTTGGGGGGAGATTTGAATTGGTTTTTCCCCCCTTTTCTTTGGCTCCTCTCCCTCTATATAACCAGCACCCTACTTCATTTCTAAGGGTTAGAAAATCAGCTAAGGGATTAGTATACATACACCCCCCTATATCTATACTTCAAGCCTCAAAACACCCATTTTCTTGCATATTTACCCTACACCTCATAGCCTACCACCTCCATCACTCATTCCAGCACCTTGGAGGCCATTTGAAGAGGTCGAAAGCTCAGAATTTTGGACCAAAAGCTCCTGATTTGCTGCTCTTCAAGGGTAAGTACCTATTTCCCTTAAACTTGCATTTTTTTGCTTCATCTATAATCTATACTTGAAAGCATTTTTGGGCTTCGACCTAAACTGAAAATAGTCCTATTTTGAGCTTATATTCATGTTTGATCAAGGACTTTTCTCTGTTTGAGGTCTTCTACTCACCCTTTGTGCTTTATCTCTCTTTTAGGGCTTATTTTGCATGGTATATTAACCTTGTTTGTGAGCATTTCTGGGCTTCGAGCCAAACTGTAAAGTATTTTTTCTTGAGCCCCTCTTCAACTTTGTTGAAGGGTTCTTTGCTCTTTGAGGCCATCTACTGCACCTTTCCCTTTATCTCTCTTTTAGGGCTATTTTTGCATCATATTTTAGCCTTACTTGTGAGCATATTCGAGATTTTCCATAAACTGAAAATAGTCTTATTTTGAGCCCCTCTTCAACTTTGTTGAAAGGGTCTTTGCTGTTTGAGGCCTTTTACTGTCACACCCCAAACTCGGGTGTGACCGGCCGTGGCCCACAGGGCCTTAGCCCAAGGCACACGTAAGCCTAAAACACGAATCCATAATCACATTGAACAACTAAACAATAGACCAATAATAAATAACCAAAACTCAATCCAGACATGCCACAATTGTAAACGGCAAAATCAACTGTAATCAAACCCATCCAAACTTATGGAATATAAACAACCCACATATCAAAAATAATCCTAAATGAATTTTAATAAAAAAATAAATATAAATATGCACAAACTCGACTAGCAACCTAAAAAAAATTAAATAAATGCCCTAGAGGTCCATGAAATAGAGTCTCCGCTACGCCATGAGTCCACTCTAAGTCCTTCTAACACCTGGAAATGGTAACAACTAAGTCAGCTGATAGCTCAGTGAGTAGCAACATGGATAGTAAATACAGTTTTGAAAACATGGCTCAATTCCAAAATAAGATATATATCACAGAAACTAGATTGGCATACAGTTTGGTAAATACAATCTGTTTCAAAAGAAGGTTCCACAGTTCAACACTTAAAATACTCATGTCTCGCAAGAACATGATAAATGACATTTTCCACTTAAAACAGATTATAACATGAACACCAATAATTTTCTGGGTACCAAGAAAAACAAATAATATGCCACACATTTCTCAGGTTATAAGCCCCGTTGGATCCAATACTGAACTAAGAGTCATCCTCAGGGTGGCACCTGGGTCTTTTCTCAAAGACGATCCGATTGAAGGTCACCTAGTTGTTTTTAAAGGTCTTTTCCTTATAATCGTTGAGCACTAGAGTCATCACGGCCCAACCCGAATCTGTTCCCTAGTGGCCAGAGTCACCACACACAGTGGAATAATTTCCCTGGACTAAATACACACATGGTCCCAATAATCAATACACATCAGTTTCACAAAACATGGTAGTTCATCATTATAAACATGACACCAAAACAAATAGTTTACAGTATGCCAAGTTCACACATGTTTCAAAAATAATTTGATTCCATTGATAATATAATAATTTATCAAAACAGTTTAGTCTTAAAACAACAATTTAATTTTCCAACAGTTCAGGGTAGGGGAACATTTATAAAAATACGTAGCATGAAACTACTCACCTGAAACGAAATAATATAATCCTTGAATCGAATAGAGTGTAAAAGTCCAACTAGTGCCCTGAACCAAGTATAAAAACTACACGTCACAACTAATTTAAAAATACTATAAAAAAATAGGAACTAAGTAACCTCAACTAAAGCGCACTAACACGGCTCAACTCAACTCACCGTTACTCTTAAATATTACCTAAGTTCATGTTCTTCAAGGTTTAAAATCACCCAAGACATGGGTTCCGGTCAAAACTTAATTAATTGTGACTTTAAGATAAAACAGAATTTCAAACAAGCCTTCCCAACCTATTCGCTAACTTTGAAAATTACAAAATCCACTCTACGCTATTCGAAAAATTCCAATAACCTCCAGATATGGTCTAATATATCCCAAGTTTCAAACCCAATTGGTTTCACTTGATTTGCTTATCAAAATAATTATCTACAATTTATTATATCCACACAGGTTGTTTTCTGCAGCACTTTAAAGAAATTAACGGTTCTCTTAATATACACGAGCAATCAATGCAAGGCCAAAAACGTACGAAACTAGACTCGTAACCGGTTCTAATGACACTAATTTGATAATTTTTGGATTTATACCCAAAGAGAACAATACTCCCGAATTTACTGTTTCAGACTGGTTTCCTGGACAGATTTGAATACCTCAATTTATATGGATTTTGAATCCCAAAAATTATGAAAAAAATCAGATATGAAATTCAATATGTAATTAATCTACTGTAAAAATTTCAGTTCAAAATTCATTCGTTTGATATGATTTCTTGATTTTTAAAATTTGTGACTCTGTATATAATTTTTAGACTACAATTTACACCTCTACATTGCACTCTCACAATCCAACCCCATACCACCCAAACACACCTACAGCCCTTCACCTTACCAAAGGCCATACATGCTAGCCTCCAAATAACCTCTGAACACAAGCCACACACTATACCCAAAACAGTGCCAAACGGCACATCACAATGAAGAAAGAAGGGGGAAAAAAATGTAAAGGAAGAGACAAAACAATTAAAACATTAGTCTACCTTCAAGAATTTGCTTTAGATTCAAATGATTCCTAGAGACAACCAAACGCAGCTTCTCTTTCCCTCTCTCCTTTCTTTCTCTCACGGCTGCTATGTGTTGAAAGTGATGTGGAAAACAATTATAATAAGGGTTAGGGTTTTTGTTAAGAAAACTAGGGTTGCTTTATATATATATCTAAACTTAAAGGATTCTAAATTATTATCCTATGTTTTTTTTTTTTATTGTATTTCCTCTCATCATTAATTTAAATAAAATACAACTATTATTAAATCAAAATATACATACTAACTTGCCCCTTATTTTTTTTTTAAATAATAAATCTTACCTCTAAATTAAAGATTGTCACCATAAATTTATTTTAGGTTTAAAAATTAATTAAAAGATCCTCCAATAATATTTAATTTGCACCTTAGAATTCACCACCAAAATATTTGAGATTGTAATATTATTATTTAATTATTTACTTAATTTTTATATTTGGGTTCTCACATTTACTGCCCTGTTTGTTCAATCCCTCTTTTAGGGCCATTTTTGCATGATATATTAGCCTTATTTGTGAGCCCTTTTGGACCTCGACCTAAACTGAAAAAAGTCTTGTTTTGACATCATATTCATGTTTGATTAAGCTCTATTTTCTGTTTGGGGTCATCTTCCCCCTATGCATGCTTCATCTCTCCATGATTAGGGCTATGCATTAGAGCTCTTGCATTGGCCATGGCTTGGCCTCTTAGCCACTGAAATCCAGCAGATTTTCAGTGGCTTAGGTGTTTTCTTGAAGACCAAAATCAGAGGGGGGTGACCCCCTCTCTCCTTGTCTTGTTTGGTGGTCTTTTGGACCTTCCAAAGAGACCCTATTTTGCATACATTGAAGTCACTTTCCAGGGCCTATTTGGTGGGTTTTAGGGTTGTCATAGACCATTTCCAAGGCTGGTTTTGCTATGCTTCATTTCTATCTTGTATGTGCTTAATAACCCCTTGCATGGCCCTCTAAAGGAGCTCACCATTTTTACACATGTTGGCTGCATTACAGTGATTATTTGGGTATATTTTGGCATGTTTTGTTCACTGATTTTTTCTATTTTGATGAGTTCTCATACGCTTCATGCACATGCCATGTAAACCATGTTTGCTAGTCAAAGTTGCATGCTATTTTAATCCATCATGCTAGCATCTTTTGGTCAGGCTTTGAACTAGAAATGTTCATGTTTTGGGACTACCTTGACTCTGTCTTTGTGCTTCATAGTCAAAAAATGCATGCTTTGTATAGCTATAAGTCAATACATGTGCCTATTTTTGGGTTTCGGGGTTCATCTCATGCATCGAGTGCCATGTTTCCATGTTTCAGGACCACTTTGCATACTGTTTCAGAGCTGTCATTTATGCTATTTCACGCCATCTTGCATCCCTTGTCATGCCTTGTTAGAGTTGCATGCCATGCCTCAGGTTCGGTCGTCGGTTTGCATACATGTGTGCACGCATTTCGATAGTCTAATTTTCATCTAATGGCTACTGATATGAGTGTGGCTGAGGTCCACTCATGTTGGTGTAAGTCCATAATGCATTGTGTGTGTCATCTTAGTCCTTTGCATTGCGTATGCTAGGTTGTACGTTAGAGCATCGTGTATGCCATGTTACGTCGTGCATTGTGTATGCCATTTCATAGCATTGCGTATGCTAGGTTGTATGTTAGGATTGCATTCATGCATGTCATGCATATTGCATTGTGTTTGGGACAGGAGTTAGCCCAAACACGGGAAACGAGGGTTGTTTCGTACTCCGAGTGACGGAACGTGTCTCAATTCCCGATCACCGACACTCTGGATTAACCATGATGGAGTCTCGGTCTTGTTGTGTTTATATGTGCATTCATTTCACATTGAGTCGTGCAATTCGACTCCTCGGCCATCATGCATCGAGATGCGTGATTGCTGGCACAAGGATCGATGTATGCATACGTGTGTGAAAACACTTTGCCATGCCCCTTTCTTGCTCTCTGTTGCAGCAAATCAGAAACCGGCAGTCTTTTAGAGCTCCGTGCAATATTCCGAGCTTAATTGTAAACCGAGGCTAATTGGGGCATCGCAATGGATTTCCGCGCAAGGCAACTCAAGCGTGCATCATTCATCATTTGGAACGGAGCTGAGGCGGTCCATAGATTTACATGCTAGTTTACTGGTTTCCTAGTTAAATGTGTTAATTAATTAGGGTTTTGTACTTATTTGGACTGTATTATTTATTCGAGGCTGTATTATTTATTCGAACCCTCCGAGCGAGGGCAAAATTGTAATAAGTGTGCGTGTGTGCGATGTATGTCTTCCAACCCCACGTCTTTCTCCCTTTTATTTACCAGCTTATGATGGTTAGATTAGGGCATGTTTCAATTAGCATATAGTATGATAGCATGTTTGCATCCATTCATCTGTTTTGCATGCACCGGCCTCGGCGCATCATACACACTGCATCGTATTTCAATTCCGAGTTGAATACATGTTAGCTGTAGTATTCCATATGCCATGTTTAGAATAGCCGAGCCTATCTTAGTTGCATTCCTGCATGTGTTGCATTAGGCATTTCTGTATAGTTAGGATCATGCATGGATTTCTAACATAGTTTCTGTTTTGGCTTGGAGTACTCGGTAACTTTTTACGCTTTAGCATCCTTGCATGAGTGTGAGTGACTGCCATGATAGCATGCTTACCATGAGGCTATTTGCTTATGTGATATAACTGCCTGAATGCCTGTGGGTGAAGGTTGGGTTATTTGGATTGGAACAATGCATTGACTGTGAGTTTTAAGCCCACTAGATAGTGGCAAAACCATCTTTTCTAAGCCCACCTGAGGGTGGCAAAATCTGCATTTTAAGCCTACTTGCGAGTAGCAAACCATCTTTCAAAAACAAACATGAAATGTTTTGTTCCAATTCAGGCGACCTGATCTATACTTGTATGCTATGCGCATCACATAGTAAATCTAGGCTAATAACCAGAATAATAACGCATAATGTTTTCAAAACTAGATATCATGGTTAGTAGAGGCCGATCTTTGATCGGGCGAGCGGGGGTGCTCACGAAGTGACCTTCCCCAATCGTACCCAAGTTCCCGAGTCGAGGCAACTTTGGTGATGACGGACACGTGGCCTTAGGCAACGAGTCAGGGTTTCCTAAATTTTCTAAAAATAAAATATTTAGGCGGCGACTCTGTATCTGGCAAAGCAGTCCATGTTTGGCACTTCTTTCAAAAATCTGTTTTCTCAAAACGATTTGCCGAATTTGGACTCTTTGGTTCAGATTGAGAACCGTGACAATTTGAGTCCGAACTGTAGTGAATCCAAAATGAACAGAACGGGACTCATCCTCCCAGGGCGTTCGGGGACGTTTACACTATGTTGTTGCATTACATCTGCTTTCTCAATTTCAAATAGCAAATGTAACTCATATTCCAAGATTCTTGAATAATAAAGCTAATGATATGGCTCAGAAAGCTTCGAACTTCAAGAGAATGGATAATGCCCAAAGGAACATAAGCCAAACAACATATCAGAAATTGATACCACCTTTGAATAAAAGAATGTGGTCTTGAAAGTCAATCATAATGACTTACAAGAACAAGATTGGAGGCATCCAATAATGCAGTACTTGGCTGGTCCATCTTCGAAGGTCAACAGGAAAATCAAATTGCAGTCTATGCAATATATGATATATGGCAATGCTCTCTACAAAAGGGGGGGAGATGGCTTATTGCTGGAATGTTTAGGCCCAAAAGAAGCATTAACAGCTATGGCTGAGGTTCATGAAGGCATCTGTGGTGCTCATCAGCCTGGTGTGAAGATGAGATGGTTGCTTCGAAGGCATTCCTACTATTGGCCAACTATCCTTAAAGACTGCATAGAGTATGCAAAGGGTTGCCAGGCATGCCAAAAGCATGGCACAATAAGGCATGTGCCCATAACTAACCTACATGCAGTAGTGAAGCCCTGGCCATTCAGAGGGTGGGCTATGGATATGATGGGGAAAATACACCCACCTTCTTCGAAGCATCATTGTTTCATTCTAGTGGCCACTGATTACTTTACTAAGTGGGTCGAAGCCAAGCCATACAAGGCTATAGACCAGACAGAGGTCATTGGGTTCATTAAAGATTTGATCCATAGATTTGGCATCCCACAAACTATAACTGTGGATAATGGGACTGTGTTCGATGGGAAGATGGTGAAGTCCTTTGTGGCAGAATTTGGAATTAGCCTTGTTAATTCCACACCCTATTATGCACAAGCCAATGGTCAAGCTGAATCGTCCAATAAGTCCTTGAAAAAGGGAATACAAAAGGTTGTGGAAGATAATCCTAGGGATTGGCATAACCTGTTGTTGGATGTTTTGTGGGCTTACAGAACTTTCCCAAGGTCAAGCACAGGAGTCACTCCTTATGCCTTAGTATATGGGCATGATGCAGTATTACCTGTGGAAATTAATGTTAAATCTTTGAGGGTAAGATGCCAAGACCAGCTAAATCCTGAGCAATACCATCAGAGTATGTGCTTGGAATTAGAAGGCATAGATGAAGCCAGAATTTTGGCATTAAACAGCATTCTCTTGCAAAAGAAGAAAGCAGCCAAGAATTATAATAAGAAAGTCAAACACATTGGCTTTGATGAAGGTGATTTGGTATGGAAAACAATACTCCCAACAGGAATTAAAAGCCATAAGTTTGGCAAATGGTCACCTAACTGGGAAGGACCATATCAAATTCATAGAGTTCTGCCTTTTGGAGCATACCATTTGAGAAATTTGAATGGATATATACATCCCAAAAAGATTAATAGTAGATATTTGAAGCCTTATTTTCCAACCATTTGGGAAACACAAGGAATAAAATAAACACCAAGTACAAGAACATAAGACTGCTTAAATGATAGACAAAAATTTGCTTTTCATAAAGAATTAAGTACATTTTGCCACAAATTGGCCCAAAAATCATTACAGTGTCTTAATTGTTTTTGTATAACAGATTTCCTATTGGTAAATACTGAAAACAGTCAAATAGCTGCAGCCATTTCTTCCTTTCGATCAACCAGTCCTTGGTTGGTAATTTGCAGTTTAGTGTCAGTTCGGACTAAGGCCTGATTCACTACAGATAGCTTCTCTTCAAGTTGAGCTTTCCTCTCCAGCAACTGGACTCAAAAGTGGGAGGCAGAGGAGTGTTGTTCCTTAAGCTTTGACACTTCAGTATGTACGTGGGAAACAAAACTCTGGTCACTAGCCAATTTCTCATCCT